>JALIGW010000054.1:2311560-2359060 GCA_023053685.1 Diadophis punctatus similis | reverse complement strand
AGGAGGATGGAACAAGTCAAGATGATGGTCACAACTCTGCGATCGAAGTTCTGCCCCTTAAAGCAGTCTTCCGGTATTTGAGGGGCTGCCACAAAGAGGAGGGGGGTCAGTTTATTTTCCAAAGCACCAGAAGGCAAGACAAGCAACGATGGATGGAAACTAATCAAGGAGAGAAGCAACCTGGAATTAAACTTCCTAACAGGGAGGACAGTCAATCAGTGGAACAGCTTGCCACCAGAAGTTGTGGTTGCTTCATCCCTGGGGAGTTTTAAAGAAGAGACTGGACAGCCATTTGTCTGAAATGGTATAGGGTCTCCTGCTTGAGCAGGGGGTTGGACTAGAAGACCTTCCAGCTCTATTCCGATTGATTGAAGTGGGATCAGTATTTATTTAATAAATGCATTAAAAAGGGACGGACTTCTTGTTTACTGGTGTGTGTGTGCGTGCGTGCGTGTGCGTGTGTGTGTGCGCGCGCACGCGCACGCGCATGCATGTAGATGTAGAAGTAGATGTAGAAGTAGAAGTAGAAGTAGAAGTAGAAGTAGATGTAGATGATGTAGATGAAGATGTAGATGTAGATGTAGATGTAGATGTAGATGTAGATGTAGATGTAGAAGTAGATGTAGAAGTAGAAGTAGAAGTAGAAGTAGATGTAGATATAGATGATGTAGATGTAGATGTAGATGTAGATGTAGATGTAGATGTAGATGTAGATGTAGATTGTAGATGTAGATGTAGATGTAGAAGTAGATGTAGAAGTAGATCAGTGGTTCCCAACCTGGGGGTCGGGACCCCTTTGGGGGTCGAACGACCATTTCCCAGGGGTCGCCCTGGCATCCTCAGCTCCCCCCCACTGCCACAAGCCTGGCCATATCGCGGCCCACAACCCGCGACCCCACCGCGACCCACCCCGCAGCCGCCATTTGGGTTCTTTTACCCTCTGTGCATGCACAAAGCATTCTGCATGCGCAGAGGGCAAAAGAACTCAAATGGCGGCATCCAGGCAGGCAGGGGAAGCGGGCTGGGGAAGCCCCGCGACCGCCACTGGCTCCAGCGGCTCTGCGACGACCGACAGGCAAGAACGAACCGGGAGCATTTCACCCCTGTGAAGGCGTGCGTGACTTTGGCGGGGTCGGGACAGGCGGCTGCCCAGAGAGAGCCATACCCTTCACCCCGAACACTACAGGTAGACGGGAGAGACTCTGCGAAGGGGGTGGCTCTCTCCGTGCAGCCGCCTGTCCTGGCCCTGCCGAAGTCATGCATGCCTTTCGCGATGGGGCTCGAAAAGCTCCCAGAGGCAACACACGAAGCAAGCGGAGACCTCGCCCGGATCAGGAGACTTCGCCCGGATGCCGCCATTTGGGTTCTTTTACCCTTTGCACATGCGCAGCACGTTTTGCGCATGCGCAGAGGGTAAAAGAACCCAAATGGTGGCGGCAAGGTGGGTCACGATGGGAGTGCGGGGGCGGGTCGCGGGTCACGGCATTAGGAAGGTTGGGAACCACTGAAGTAGATGTAGAAGTAGATGTAGAAGTAGATGTAGATGATGTAGATGAAGATGAAGATGTAGATGTAGATGTAGAAGTAGATGTAGATGATGTAGATGATGTAGATGTAGATGTAGATGTAGATGTAGATGTAGAAGTAGAAGTAGAAGTAGATGTAGAAGTAGAAGTAGAAGTAGAAGTAGAAGTAGAAGTAGAAGTAGATGTAGATGTAGATGTAGATGTAGATGTAGATGTAGATGATGTAGATGAAGATGTAGATGTAGAAGTAGATCTAGAAGTAGAAGTAGATGTAGATGTAGATGTAGATGTAGATGTAGATGATGTAGATGAAGATGTAGATGAAGATGTAGATGTAGAAGTAGAAGTAGAAGTAGAAGTAGATGTAGATGATGTAGATCAGTGGTTCCCAACCTTCCTAATGCCGTGACCCGCGACCCGCCCCCGCACCCCCATCGTGACCCACCTTGCCGCCACCATTTGGGTTCTTTTACCCTCTGCGCATGCGCAAAACGTGCTGCGCATGTGCAAAGGGTAAAAGAACCCAAATGGCGGCATCCGGGCGAAGTCTCCTGATCCGGGCGAGGTCTCCGCTTGCTTCGTGTGTTGCCTCTGGGAGCTTTTCGAGCCCCATCGCGAAAGGCATGCATGACTTCGGCAGGGCCAGGACAGGCGGCTGCACGGAGAGAGCCACCCCTTTCGCAGAGTCTCTCCCGTCTACCTGTAGTGTTCGGGGTGAAGGGTATGGCTCTCTCTGGGCAGCCGCCTGTCCCGACCCCGCCAAAGTCACGCACGCCTTCACAGGGGTGAAATGCTCCCGGTTTCGTTCTTGCCTGTCGGTCGTTGCAGAGCCGATGGAGCCGGTGGCGGTCGCGGGGCTTCCCCTGCCCGCTTCCCCTGCCTGCCTGGATGCCGCCATTTGAGTTCTTTTGCCCTCTGCGCATGCAGAATGCTTTGTGCATGCGCAGAGGGTAAAAGAACCCAAATGGCGGCTGCGGGGTGGGTCGCGGTGGGGTCGCGGGTTGTGGGCCGCGATATGGCCAGGCTTGTGGCAGTGGGGGGGAGCTGAGGATGCCAGGGCGACCCCTGGGAAGTGGTCGTTCGACCCCCAAAGGGGTCCCGACCCCCAGGTTGGGAACCACTGATGTAGATGAAGATGAAGATGTAGTTGTAGAGACAAATAGAGTTCCACATCAGGAGATCTCTTTATGTAATATAATGTCAGTGTTATAATTGATATTACAGGTAGTCCTCAGTTACAACAGTTCGTTTAGTGACAAAAGTTACAACCGAACAGAAAAAAGTAACTTATGACCATTTTGGTCATAAATTTGATCCTTTTTGCAACCTTCTGACAAGCAAAGTCAAGGAGGGGGAAGCCAGAATCACTTAACCACCGTGTTACTAACTGAACAACTGCAGCGATCCACTTAACAACTGAGGCAAGAAAAGCTGTAAAACGAGGCAAAACTCAATCACTGTCTCGCTTAGCCACATAAATTTTGGACTCACTTGTGGTCATAAGTCAAGGACTATATTGTTGTTGTTGTTGTTGTTGTTGTTGTTGTTGTTGTTGTTTTGTTGTTCTTCTTGTTGTTGTTGTTATAATTATTATTATTATTATTATTATTATTATTATTATTATTATTATTATTATTATTATTATTATTATTATTATTATTATTATTATTATTATTATTATTACTATTATTATTATTATTATTATTATTATTATTATTACTATTACTATTACTATTATTATTATTATTATTATTATTACTATTATTATTATTATTATTATTATTACTATTATTATTATTATTATTATTATTATTATTATTATTATTACTACTACTATTATTATTATTATTATTATTATTATTATTATTACTACTACTATTATTATTATTATTATTATTACTATTACTATTATTATTATTATTATTATTATTATTATTATTATTATTATTATTACTACTACTATTATTATTATTATTATTATTATTATTATTATTATTACTACTACTACTACTACTACTATTATTATTATTATTATTATTATTATTATTATTATTATTATTATTATTACTATTATTATTATTATTATTATTATTATTATTATTATTATTATTATTATTATTATTATTATTATTATTATTATTACTATTACTATTACTATTACTATTATTATGGTTTTGGGTTTTGTCGGATCTTTGTGAGTGTGCTTTCTTTTTCCTTCTTTTGCATTTTATCTTTGGAGATAAAGAATTAATAAATGTGCTTTAAAATGTAGGGGGAGGGCGGACTTCCCTAGTCCATTTGTGGCTTAATTTTCACTTTTCTGGAGATACCCCAGCTGAGACCTGGTGTCAGGGTTATTCGGGATTCGGGTTAGTGTCAGGGCTCCAAATAGCATCCAAAACTAGATCAGAGTCCGAGGCAAAGTATTCCTCAAAGTTCCAATTTATGAACAGAGCCATGTTGGCACAGCTGTGAGAAACCCGAATCTGAAGCTACGAGGGTTTCTCCAGCCAGTTTAAAGTTCATTCCCTTGTTCCCACACCCACAAGTCCATCACGTTGAGCAGTCGTCTTTTGCCAACGTGTCCGTTACTCCCAACAGCTTCCAGCCAGGTGCCGAACAAAGGATGACCTTGAAAACTTAGAAGGAATTTGTTATGGCTACATGTCTACATCGCTCATGCTACAGCCCCTCCCGAATTCCCACAGCAAGACACATTCTAAGGCCTCAAGTGTGACAGGGCAAAGTCTCTAATAAAATATGGCTTCAGCCTGACACCTGGATCTTCTCCAAAGGACAGTCTCTAGCCCAGCAGCCCCCAACCTTTGGGGCACTAGGGACCGGTTCCACGGAGCGAGGCTTTTCCACAGACTGGAGGTGATGTGGTTTTGTGTGCTGCCTGCATCCCACATGTGCGTGGATGAGGCTTCGCTCATTTGTGCAGCCCGGTTTCTGGCGTGCCACGGTGCCATTCCGCAGTCCAAGGGTGGGGGACCCCTGCTGTAGTCCAGTGCTAGTATTCAGCCGGTTCTATCCGGATCGGGCAAACCGGTAGCGCTAACTGCAGGTGACCCCACCCACTCACCCGGATGTAAGCACGTCGTGTTTTTGATGCTGTGCGCATGCGCGGACAAGGTGCGTGCAAGCGCGCTCACATTTGCAAACCGGTAGGTAAGGTAAGTGACTACCACCCAGGGGTGAAATCCAGCAGGTTCTGACAGGTTCTGGAGAACCGGTAGCGGAAATTTTGAGTAGTTCAGAGAACCAGTAGCAGAAATTTTGAGTAGTTCGGAGAACCGGCAAATACCACCTCTGGCTGGCCCCAGAATAGGGTGGGAATGGAGATTTTGCAATATCCTTCCCCCAGGAGTAGGGAGGGAATGGGGATTTTGCCGTATCCTTCCCCCAAGAGTAGGGAGGGAATGGGGATTTTGCAGTATCCTTCCCCCAGAAGTGGGGAGGGAATGGGGATTTTGCAGTATCCTCCCCCCAGGAGTAGGGAGGGAATGGAGATTTTGCAGTATTCTTCCCCCAGAAGTGGGGAGGGAATGGGGATTTTGCAGTATCCTTCCCCCAGGAGTAGGGAGGGAATGGAAATTTTACAGTATCCTTCCCCCAGGAGTAGGGAGGGAATGGGGATTTTGCAGTATCCTTCCCCTGGAGTAGGGAGGGAATGGGGATTTTGCAGTATCCTTCCCCTGGAGTGAGGAGGGAATGGGGATTTTGCAGTATCCTTCCCTTGCCACGCCCACCAAGCCACACCCACGAAGCCACACCACGCCCACCAAGCCACGCCCACAGAACCGGTAATAAAAAAAATGGATTTCACCACTGCTACCACCCCTGCTGTAGTCCCAAGGAAGAGACTAAACTCAGCCCTTCGATAACAGCCTTCCCCCTCTCCGCCATTTCCCTTCCTCCCCAATTAGCAAAAGGCTTGCAAATTGCAAGCTGTCGCCTTGCCAATTGTGCATCCAACGTAAACATTAATTTCTAATCGGCCGCCTATTCAACAGCTTCCAGCAAGAGAATGCCATTTTTGGGTTTCTGCCGAGCAGCTTTCCTGGATGTCTGTAATTTGAAACAAAAATGCCGTTGCAAAAGAACCGGCTTACCGGTCTTCAATTCCATCTCCACCCGCATTCATGAAGGCCAGTTTGGTGTCGTGGTGAAGGTGGTGGCTTAGAAACCGGGAGATGGTGAGTTCTGGTGCTGCCTTAGGCATGAAAGCTGGCTGGGTGGCTTTGGGCCAATCATCAGGAGATAGTAAATTATAATCCCAATTGTAGTATGAACGTTGGTTTGGTGACTTTAGATCAATCACCAGGAGACTGTGAGTTCTAGTCCTGCTTTAGGCATGAAAGCCAGCTGGGTGATTTTGGGTCAATCACCAGGAGATTGGAAGTTCTAGTCCTGCCTTAGGTATGAAAGCTGGCTGGGTGATTTTGGGTCAATCACCAGGAGATTGGGAGTTCTAGTCCTGCCTTAGGTATGAAAGCTGGCTGGGTGACTATGAACCAATCACCAGGAGACTGTGAGTTCTAGTTCAGCTTTAGGCATGAAAGCCAGCTGGGTGATTTTGGGTCAATCACCAGGAGATTGGGAGTTCTAGTCCTGCCTTAGGTATGAAAGCTGGCTGGGTGACTATGAACCAATCACCAGGAGACTGTGAGTTCTAGTTCAGCTTTAGGCATGAAAGCTGGCTGGGTGACTTTGGGTCAATCACCAGGAGATGGTGAGTTCTGGTTTCGCCTTAGGTATGAAAGCTGGCTGGGTGACTATGAACCAATCACCAGGAGACTGTGAGTTCTAGTTCAGTTTTAGGCATGAAAGCCAGCTGGGTGACTTTGGGCCAATCACCAGTAGACAGTGAGTTCTAGTCCCACCTTAGGCATAAATACCAACCATCCAGAAAACGGCTTATTCTCCAGATGTTTTCAGTGACATTCCCTACTGTCCCTTATCTGCCTGGGTTTTATTTATGTATTAAACAAATTTATATAGCCGCCCAATTCAGACATAGATGACTCCAGGACAGGAAAGGAGAAAGGGAAAGAGGAAAGACAAAGGAAAAGAAGGGAAGAAGAGAAGAGAGCAAGGAAGGAAGGAAAAATAAGGAAAGAGGGGAAGGAAGAAGAAAGGAGAATGAAGAGGGAAGGAAAAAGAAAAAAAGGAAGGAGGGAGGCAGGGAGGGAGGGAGGGAAGGAAGGAAGGAAGGAAGAAAGGAAGGAAGGAAGGAAGGAAGGAAGGAAGGAAGGAAGGAAGGAAGGAAGGAAGGAAGGAAGGAAGATTATAATGAGAGTGAGAGAGTCTGAGGGAAGTCCTGCCTTAGCACTTGGCCACCACAGGTGCCCCCGACAAGAGTGATGTCGATCTGGCCATGCCCACCCTGGATACACACAACCCCCCCCCCCGAGGTCAAACATAATCCTGATGCGGACCTCAATGAAATCAAGATTGACACACCTGGTGTAGGGCTTTAACGGTGATAACCAGCATTGAATTGGACCCAAAATCAGCTCCTGCAAAAGAGGTAACACATACACAAGTCTAGACTCACCCCAAACTGCCTGGGCTGCTGCTTTCTGAACAACCTGAAGCTTCCGAATACTCTTCAAGGTTAGCCCCATGTAGAGCACATTATAGTAATCCGGATGAAAGGTGACCAAGGCACGGTGGGACTGTGAACAGGCCACGCTGATCCAGGAATGGGTTGCTTCCACTGTTCCCTCTAAGGTGCGCGGCCGCGCGGCTGCGCACCTAATGAGAGAATGCCGTGCGGAAGTTTCTAACTTCCGCTCGGCATTTTCTAACTTCCGCTCGGCATTTTCTAATTGCAGAGGCTGTGCGCGGCTGCGCATATGAAAAGAAAATGCCGTGCGGCAGTTTTTAACTGCCGTGCGCCGTTTTCTAATTTTACAGGGAACATTGGTTGCTTCCCTTCAACCCCAAACATTTTGAAGGCACAAAGTCGGTAGAGATTCTCAGTCATCCAGGTCATGGTTGTCCCAAGTGTACTTTTTCAGGAGGCAACTGGACTTTCTTGTTTTTTTCCTTTTGAAGACATTTCGCTTCTCATCTAAGAAGCTTCTTCAGCTCTGACTGGAAGGTGGGGAATGGAAGGATTGATACTCCTTGCAGACAGCTGGTCATTTGCATCCTTTTTAGAGAGCCGTTGAGGCCACTTGGAGGTTTATCTGTGTCCTCGGGGTCACCTGTGTAGTGCAAATGGTTCCTGTAGTCTGCAATTTTTCCTCTGGAAATCCATTCCTACACCCACACCATTCCAAGGGTGTTCATCCCAAATTGTATAGCTAAAAGGTCTGTAGAGATTCTCCGTCATAGCAATAGCAATAGCACTTAGACTTATATACCGCTTCATAGTGCTTGACAGCCCTCTCTAAGCGGTTTACAGAGTTCAGCATATTGCCCCCAACAATCTGGGTCCTCATTTTACCCACCTCGGAAGGATGGAAGGCTGAGTCAACCTTGAGCCGGTGAGATTTGAACAGCTGAACTGCTGAACTAGCAGTCAGCTGAAGTATGTTGCAGTGCTGCACTTTAACCACTGCGCCACCTCGGCTCCTCATCCAGGTCATCCAGGTCATGGCTGTCCCAAAGGTGCTTTTTTCAGGAGGCCACTGGACTTCTTTGTTTTTTTTTTCTTTTGAAGACGTTTCGCTTCTCATCCAAGAAGCTTCTTCAACTCCTGAAAAAGCACCTTTGGGATCTTGAAGGCACCCATGAATTCAGGGATGATCAACTATGGTAGGGGTGGCCAAACTATGGTTCTTTGAGGACCTGTGGACTTCAACTCCCAGAATTCCTGAGCCAGCCATGCATGCATGGCAGGGGCGGGTTCCTATTTTTTTTTACTACCACTCTGTGGGCGTGGCTTATTTTGTGGGTGTGGCTTGCCAGCCATGTGACCAGGTGGGCGTGGGCCTCGGGAGCTTGGCAGCAGCCGGAGAAACGGGGGGGCACTGCCCACCCGCAACGCAGCCCCTCACAG
The DNA here is from genome assembly GCA_023053685.1 of Diadophis punctatus similis. Lineage (NCBI taxonomy): Eukaryota > Metazoa > Chordata > Lepidosauria > Squamata > Dipsadidae > Diadophis > Diadophis punctatus. Next base: position 2,350,522 of record JALIGW010000054.1, on the reverse strand, counting down.
CGGGAGCAGCAAGACCGTGGCAGCGGTTCTTCTAGGAGGCTCCATCCGGCCTGAATGCTTCTCCCCATTCGATGATCCTAGGCTCCTGCCGCCTGTTCCCCCTCCACTCAGCAGCTCGAGAAGCCTCGAACGTGCAAAAATGCCTAGGATAATCACCGCGTGTTCGTGGCTTCTCGGACTGCTGAAGGGAGGGGAACTGAGATAGGTCCTGCCACCCGTTCTTTCAGCATCTCACGCGCTCCCTCAGCCATCCTCCCCTGCTTGGACTCACTGTGGGGTAGGAAGACAGCGCATGCACAGTGCTGGAAGCTCGGCTTCTGGGCATGCGCAGAAGAAAATTATTTTTTTAAAAAAAAATTTATTTATTTTAAATGGCGGTGCCCAGGCACTGGCAACCGACCGCAACAGTACTGTGATGTCACCAGCAGGCCGCTACTGGTGCTATAGAGTGGACCGCACCGGTAGGAACCCACCACTGATGCATGGCTAGCTCAGGAATTCTGGGAGTTGAAGTCCACAGGTCCTCAAAGAACCATAGTTTGGCCACCCCTGAACTACGGTCACTTTAAAACCACCTGTGGACTTCAATTCAATCCATGCTGGCTCAGGAATTCTGGGAGTTGAAGTCCACAGGGGGTAAAGTGGCCATAATCAATACACTTTTGCATCACTGGATTGCTGGCCCTGAACAGATTCCGAGGCTGTGATGCTGGTAGCTTCCCCATCCACACAACACTTGAAGAACGTCACAACAGAAGACGAAAGGATGCAGTCGAGAGGATTATGAAACTTGGCTATGCACACAGAGCGCCAGATGCCTTGGCTCCTTTTCCGTGTTGAAATGATTTATTCTTTATTCTTTTTCTTTCTTTTTTTTTTGCAGGACTATTAGTCATTCAGCCAGCAGGCTTGCATTCATCACTGGAACTACTTCTGGTGGCACTCGAGAGATTAAAACTGTAGGGTAATGAACATGTCTCCTAGAAACAGCGAACAGTGTCCCCACACACCATCACCATAAAGCTCGAGGCAATCAAAATGATAGAGAAGTATATTTTCTCAGCTCCGGGCGTCCTTTCGTCGCATCCTGGTCTGTGGCAGGAACGCGCGTTGCAACAAGCTAACATTCCCAGATCTTGGGCATATCTTTAGTACCCTCTAGGGCAGCGGTGAGCAACGATGGCCCCTTCATGACCAGTGGACTTCAACTCCCAGAATTCCTGAGCCACCATGACTGGCTGGGGAATTCTGGGAGTTGAAGTACACAGGTTGTGAAAGGACCATAGTTGCTTACCCTTGCTCTAGGAGATGTTTGGGAGTTTGCAAAGCCCCCATTTTGGAGGACCGCGGTCTTCAAGGGGTTGTGAGGGGGGAAAAACCCCACACACAGAAGAATGAAATATTATGAGGAATATTAAAAATAGCAATAGCACTTAGACTTATATACTGCTTCATAGTGCTTTACAGCCCTCTCTAAGTGGTTTACAGAGTCAGCATGTGGCCCCCCAACAATCTGGGTCCTCATTTTACCGACCTCAGAAGGCTGGAAGGCTGAGTCAACCTTGAGCCGGTGAGATTTGAACAGCTGAACTGCTGAACTGCAGTGCTGCACTTTAACCACTGCGTCACCTCGGCAGAATATCATATTTCCCAAAGGGAGAAATGGAGACACATGTTTTTTTAGAGACAGAAAGCCGCCCCCACTTTTCTTAATAGCCCACAGCAGATGTCAGCACTTAAGAGATAAAGAGATAGCTCTGTTCATAAGCAAAGCAAATACTACAGGCAGAAATCCATTCAAGTGGATTATACGAGCCGAGGTGGTGCAGCGGTTAGAGTGCAGTACTGCAGGCCACTTTAGCTGACTGTGATCCGCAGGTCAGCGGTTCAAATCTCACCAGCTCAAGGTTGACTCAGCCTTCCATCCTTCCGAGGTAGGTAAAATGAGGACCCAGATTGTTGGGGGCAATATAAATCTACATTGCTTACTGGTGTAAACCGCTTAGAGAGTGCATGCACTGTGAGGCGGTATATAAATCTCACAAAATAAATAAATTAATAAGTCAGGATATTTTGAAACAAAGGCAGAATGGTAGGATTACCCCTCACTCAAGATCCAAAACAGGACAAAAGCCATTAAGCCATAATAGGAACCTTTCAGAACACAAGCCCCTTCGTTGCATCACCTCAGTTGCATTAACCACAGAAACTTCAACCAAACGTAGCTCAGACCAGCACCTAGGATTTGTACTTTGCCTATAGAGCCAGCTATGACCCCTACATAACCCCTCCATGGCCCCATGGGAGTCTGACAACAGCCAATAGAATCCATGTTCTTGCACAGGAACAGGAAGCTCAAGTGCAAAGCTTAAAGAAGGTATAAAAACCCCTCACTCTCAACTCCATATGGTCAGCTGCCCAGAGCCACATGTGGTTCTGCTTCCTTATTAAACCATCTTTCCAATCAGCCTCCATGTTTCCAGTGTCTTCCTCCCGGCTTGGAACTGAACCAGATGGATATTTCTTCCCACAGGGTAATATTATTAGATTTTTTTAATACTGCCTTTATTACTACATAAGTAACTCAGAATAACAGAGTTGGAAGGGACCTTAGAGGTCTTCTAGTCAATCCCCCTGCTCAAGCAGGAAATTCTATACCGTTTCAGACAAATGGCTGTCCAGGCTCTTCTTAAGAGCTTCCAGTGATGGAACCACCCACAACTTCTGGAGAGAAGCCGCTTTCTAGTTAATTGTTCTCACTGTTAGGAAGTTTCTCCTTAATTCCAGGTTGCTTCTCTCCTTGATTAGTTTCCACCCATTGCTTCTTGTCCTGCCCTCAGGTGCTTTGGAGAATAGCTTGATCCCCCTTTCTTTGTGCCAGCCCCTCAAATATTGGAAGACTGCTATAGTGTTCCCCCTAGTCCTTCTTTTCATTAGACTAGACGTACCCAATTCCTGCAACCGTTCTTCATATGTTTTAGCCTCCAGTCTCTAATCATCTTTGTTGCTCTTCTCTACAGTCTTTCTAGGGCCGTGATGGCGAACCTATGGCACGCGTGCCACAGGTGGAACGCGGAGCCATATCTGAGGGCACGCGAGGCGTTGCCCTATGTCAGCTCCAGTGCGCATATGCATGCTGGCCAGCTGATTTTTGGCCTTCTGGAGGACGGGGGGAGGCCATTTTTGCCCTCCCCAGGCTTCAGGAAAGCTGTGGTTGGCGAAAAACGGACCCAACGGGCCTACCCGAAGTTCGGAAACGAACTTCCGGTAAGCCCGTTGGGCCATTTTTCACCTTCCCCAGGCTTCAGGAGGCTTTCCTGAAGCCTGGGGAGGGCAAAAAACAGCCCAACAGGCCTACTGGAAGTCCGGAGGCTTCAGTGAGGCCTGTGTGCATGCGCGGGTGGAGGGCATTGCATTATGGGTGTGTGCACGTGTGTGCGCACTATCTCGCACGCGCACACCCTTTTGGCACCCAAGCAAAAAAAGGTTCGCCATCACTGTTCTAGGGTCTCAACCAGGGGCGGGTTCCTCTTACCTGCCTACTGGTACGCTGTGAGCACATCATCATGTTTCACGCTTGCACACACATGCTCGCTACGCACACGCGTCCCCTCGCGCGATTTTGCTTCCATGCAGGAAGCAAAAAATCACCAAATCTCATGAGAGGATGCGAGCGTGCGATTTCAGCGATTTTTTGCTTCCACGCATGCGTGGAAGCAAAAAATCACCGAGATCTCACACACACGCACGTCCCCTCATGAGATTTTGCTTCCACGCATGCACAGAAAGCAAAGAAAGGCCAAAAATTCGGGAAAAATGGCGCCGCGCGACGGACCTGCGAAGACGGCCCCAGAGCCATCGCGCACAAATTGCGCAATCCGCAGGCTGCTACCAGGACGGGAGAATGGACCGCACCGGTAGGAACCCTCCACTGGTCTCAACATCTTATATAAAATGTATAGATGTATAAAGAAAATATATAAGAAGATAGATAAATCTTCTTATATATTTTCTTTATGCATCTTTATTATAGCAATAGCAATAGCACTTAGACTTATATACCGCTTCATAGTGCTTTCCAGCCCTCTCTAAGCGGTTTACAGAGTTCAGCCTCTTGCCCCCAACAATCTGGGTCCTCATTTTACCCACCTCGGAAGGATGGAACGCTGAGTCAACCTTGAGCCGGTGAGATTTGAACAGCTGAACTGCTGAACTGCAGTGCTGCATTTTAACCACTGCGCCACCTCAGCTCTTATACATCTTATATCTTATATCTTGTACATCTTTTATACTTTGCTTCTTTTTACATTGTGTTCCTTATACTCTCTCCATCTTCCCTTAAACATTAACAGAACCCACAATGGACTGAGAATCAGCATCTCTGCTAGACAAGCCAAAACTTAAGTTAATCAAGTAAAAATAGCAAACAGTGGGAAATCTTTTACTCAAACTTCCTTAAACCCCCAAATAAGTTTCCCGGACTTAATCCGCATAGCAAAGGAGTCCTGTAAACACAAATAGAATTAATTTAAACTGTCTCCCAGCAAAACTGCATGATCATAACAATAAACATCATAGATGGCATTGTAGACAATTAGCACCCACCCCCCTCCTAGAAGAATGAAATATTTTGAGAAATATTAAGAAGGCAGAATATTATATTTCCCTGGATGAGAAATGGAGAAACATGCTCTTGGAAAGCAGCCCCCACCTTCCTTAATAGCCCACAGCAGATGTCAGCACTTAAAAGATAAAGAGAGAGATAGCTCTATTCATAGGCAAAAAATTCCCTGCAGCAAGTTCTGAACAAAGGTAGGATTAGCCCTCATTCAAGATCCAGCTCTGTTATTCTGTTAAAGTCAATGGGGAAGCTAAATTCACTTCACAGCCAGGTTACTAACTTATAGCAATAGCAATAGCACTTAGACTTATATACCGCTTCATAGTGCTTTTACAGCCCTCTCTAAGCGGTTTACAGAGTTCAGCATATTGCCCCCAACAATCTGGGTCCTCATTTTACCGACCTCGGAAGGATGGAAGGCTGAGTGAACCTTGAGCCGGTGAGATTTGAACAGCTGAACTGCTGAAGTGCAGTGCTGCATTTATCCACTGCGCCACCTCGGCTCTGTATCAACTGCAGTAATTCACTTAACAACTGTGGTCATAAGATAGGGCAAACCTCACTTAACAAATGTCTCCCTTAACAAGCAAAATTTGGGGCTCAATTGCGGTTGTAATTCAAGAGCTACCTGTATTTCATCCTGGCTCACACTCACAAATGAGTTTTCTTTTTCTTTTTTTTTTCTTTTTTTTTCTTTTTTTTTTTGAGAGGCAGATTGCAAATTGTCACGCTCGATCAAAATGTCAGCTCACTCTGTGGTCATTTGTGTTCCTCTAATCCGCTCACCACCTAATTGCAAAAAAATGTGTTCATTTCTCAACCAGCGGGATTCAGAATTCATCTAGTAGCCTGGGTGGTTGATTTGAGCGGGGGAGAGGTTTGCTCATAAACAGGAAATCTTTTCTGTAAATCGTTGGGAGGAAAACTCGGGAGAAATGGCCCCTTGATCCAGCCTAAGGAGTTCCATCAAATTTAGCTCAAGGGTTTGATGGAGATCATGGGAAGATCCAACGTCATCCTCATCTCCTTTTAACGACCCCATAATCCCTTGCATAGGGGTGGAGTCAAGGCAAATGAATGGAGCTGAGTGTTTACTGGCTGGATGCCCTTCCTGTCGCCAATGCGGAGTTTTGTTCAGCAAGTATATTCTCATCATGCCCAGAGAGAGAAATATCTGCCTCTACCTAGGATCGAACTCACAGCCTCCTGATTAGGAGGCGAGAGCGCCACCTCTAGGCCATCGCACCATATGAAGATCCAACATGATTTGAATAAATGGTTGAACCGCTGGCAGTGAAGCGGAATGTCTCGTTTAGAGCACACAAGCCTGTGAAACAGAAACATTGCAACAGAAGCCAATTTCAGATAGTCCTCGACTTACAGCAGTTCATTTAGTGACCATTCAAAGTTACGACGGCACTAAAAAAAAGTTACTCATGGCCGTTTTTTACACTTACAACCGTTGCAGCATTCCCATGGTTATGTGATCAAAATTCGGACGCTTGGCAGCTGACTCCTATTTATGACAGTTGCAGTGTCCCGGAGTCATGTGATCCACTTTGATGTCCTTCTGATGAGCAAAATCAATGGGAAAGCGAGGTCCCACTTAATGACCGTGGGACTAACTTACTAACTGCAGAGATTCCCTTAACAATGGTGGCAAGAATGGTCGTAAAATGGGGCAAAACTCACTTAGCAAATGTCTCACTTAGCAACATAAATTGGGGGGGCTCTGTTGTGGTCGTAAGTTGAGGACGACCCTTTTTACGTTTTCGCTGACCGCTGATGGAACCAGTATACTGGACCAAACCAGCTCATGATCATCTCCATCAGAAAAGAACTTTGGCCCAAAACCCCTGTGGAAATATCTCAGTCTTTAGAGCAGTGTTTCCCAACCTTGGCAACTTGAAGATATCTGGACTTCAACTCCCAGAATTCCCCAGCCAGCATTCGCTGGCTGGGGAATTCTGGGAGTTGAAGTCCAGATATCTTCAAGTTGCCAAGGTTGGGAAACACTGCTTTAGAGCAAAACTCAGCCGGTTCTGTCCGGTTCGCCCGAACTGGTAGCGGAAATCGCGGGAGGCCCCCGCCCGCCCACCCCGGCTGTTTTTCGCACTTTTTAGCTATGTTTTTAAGCTAGGGCGCATGCGTGGAACAATCTGTGCATGTGTGAATGTGGTGCGTGTGAGCGAAGCGAGTGTGCGCTCACATTTGCGAACCGGTAGGGAAGGTAAGTGAATAGAATAGAATAGAATGGAATGGAATGGAATGGAATGGAATGGAATAGAATAGAATAGAATAGAATAGAATAGAATAGAATAGAATAGAATAGAATAGAATAGAATAGAATGGAATGGAATGGAATGGAATGGAATGGAATGGAATGGAATAGAATAGAATAATGGAATGGAATGGAATAGAATAGAATAGAATAGAATAGAATAGAATAGAATAGAATAGAATAGAATAATGGAATGGAATGGAATGGAATGGAATAGAATAGAATAGAATAGAATAGAATAGAATAGAATAGAATAGAATAGAATAGAATAGAATAGAATAGAATAGAATAATGGAATGGAATGGAATGGAATGGAATAGAATAGAATAGAATAGAATAGAATAGAATAGAATAGAATAGAATAGAATAGAATAGAATAGAATAGAATAGAATAGAATAGAATAATGGAATGGAATGGAATGGAATAGAATAGAATAGAATAGAATAGAATAGAATAGAATAGAATAGAATAGAATAGAATAGAATAGAATAGAATAGAATTCTTTATTGGCCAAGTGTGATTGGACACACAAGGAATTTGTCTTTGGTGCATATGCTATCAGTGTACATAAAAGAAAAGATACATTTGTCAAGAATCATGAGGTACAACACTTAATGATTGTCATAGGGTAGAAATAAGCAATACATAAATAAGAATACCACCCCTGCACCACATGTGCCCCCAACAAGTGTCCCGTGTCATGCCCACCATGGCCATGTCCACCCCGGTCATGCCCCACACCACCCCCACCACCTTGGCCCTCCGAGTTGAAACACAACCCTGATGCAGCCCTCATGTGTCACGAATTTGACACTCCTGCTGTAATGAGTAGCCCAGATCCACTTCCATGATTGAAGTACCTCGTGTCCAGCAGAGTCCGTCTCAGCCCAGCCATCAATGGCCTCTCACATCCTCCATCCATTTTATTCCCAGAGGAGAGGCCAGCCATGTCCGTAATTGGTCAGTAACAAAGTGATTTCAAGCAACAAGACCTGTTTAATGGGCCTATTGTCAAGTTCCACTTTCTTAAACGGAAGCCGCGGAGAAACATTTATTTTTGGCCTTGTCAACAATAATGGAGATTACAGTCACAGAACCTTACAGGACAGACTTTTAAGTTCTGAGAAACGACAGTTTTCTGATTGAAGAGGTTCCCTGATCGCTTAGCTGGAATAGTTTCCTGCTTATCTGCTCAGGGGGCTTTGCTCCTTAGGAAGAAACACATGATTACAATATTGTTGTTCAGTCACTACGAATATCGTGTCCGGCTCTCTGAAATCTCATGGACCACAGTACACCAGCCCTGTCCCTCCCCCTCCTCAAATGTCTCCTGAATGTCTCCTGGATATTGCCTGCTTTTTCAGGAGGCAAGTGGACTTCCTTGTTTTTTTTCTTTTGAAGACGTTTCGCTTCTCATCCAAGAAGCTTCTTCAGCTCTGACAGGATGCCTTATGTTGCAACTGCCAAAAAAAGCCAACACAATTCTAGGCTGCATTAACAGAGGGATAGAATCAAGATCACGTGTGTTAGAACCCTGTTCAAAAGATTGGTTTGCTAATATATGAACAAGCCACAAATCAATGTTATGTGTGTATTGCTTTAACTGCATTGTAGGCTGATTACTATATAAGGCAGCAAGAGAGCATGCTCTGAATGCTGTCTGTGTTTGATGATTGATGAAGGTGTGTTCCAGAGTGCTGACTCTCTGCTGATTATCTCTGCTACTTTACTGTTGAGAAATTTGTGGCTGTTTGAAAGTGCTGTGAAGAGCTGCTGTGAAAGAGTAACTATCTGTGATAGTGTAGAATTGATTGCTAGCTGTAATCTTTGTTTGTTAGTTAAACAAAGATAGGCAAGAAGAAGAATCTTCATATGGACTGACTTACTGTGTATGACTTGGACTTCCTATTGAACTTTGCTACTACTTTAAGTAAACCATTTGTATATACTAAACTGTATCTGTTTATTGACTGAATAGCATTCATATCAAACTGCAACACCACAACCACAATCACTATTTCGCTGTGTATGTGCTCAACAGCACAATAACTCCTTAACAACGTGAAGTGTTAATACCGCTTTATAATGCCTTGGTAAGGCCACACAATACTGCATCCAGTTTGGCCACCATGATGTAAAAAGGATGTTGACACGCTAGAAAGAGTGCAGAGAAAAGCAACAAAGATGATTAGGGGACTGGAGGCTAAAACATAAGAAGAACAGTTGCTGGAATTGGGTATGTCTAGTTTAATGAAAAGAAGGACTAGGGGAGACATGATAGCATCTTCCAATATCTCAGAGGCTGCCACAAAGATGAGGGAGTCAACCTATTATCCAAAGCACAAGAGAACAGGACAAGAAGTAGTGGATGGAAACTAATCAAGGGGAGAAGCAACCTAGAACTCAGGAGAAATTACCTGGCAGTTAGAACAATTATCTGTGGAACAGCTTGCCTCCAGAAGATGTGAATGCTCCAACACTTTAAGTTTTTAAGAAGAGATTTAAGAAGAGCTGAGGTGGCGCAGCGGTTAGAGGCAGGTACTGCAGGCCACTTTAGCTGACACTGATCCGCAGGTCAGCGGTTCAAATCTCACCGGCTCAAGGTTGACTCAGCCTTCCATCCTTCCGAGGTAGGTAAAATGAGGACCCAGATTGTTGGGGCCAATATAAATATACATGGCTTACTCGTGTAAACCGCTTAGAGAGTGCTTGCACTGTGAGGCGGTATATAAATCTCACCAAATAAATAAATAAATAAATAAATAAATAAATAAATAAATAAATAAATAAATAAATAAATAAATAATAAATAAATAAATAAATAAATAAATAAATAAATAAATAAATAAATAAATAAATAAATAAAAAATAAAAAAATAAAATAAAATAAAAAAATAAATAAATAAATAAATAGGACAACCATTTGTCTGAAGTGGTATAGGTTTTCCTGAGTAGAGGGACAGCAGGTTTCCTGAGCGGGGGGGGGGGGTTGGACTAGAAGACCTCCAAGGTCCCTTCCAACTCTGTTACTCTGTTTTTTTTCTATGACTTGTTTAGTTTAGTTCTGTTTTTGTATTATGTTTTCCTTTTTTGCTGCTTGCATTTCAATGTTGTTAATAAGACAAAAAAACTTATTGGAAAATAAAAGGAATGCTCACAGCTGACCCACCAGCCATTATTGTTGAACAGTAAATTTGGCCACCAAGGATGGGGGAGAGATCACAGATCTGGTTATTTTTTTTAGCTAAAGAACATTCTGCCGAAAACATGTTGAATTTCAGCCCTAACGTACTCTTTTTTTTCCTGCTGACTGACAGCATTTCTATTTTAGAGAAAACGGAAAGACTTCCTGCAACAGGGCCCCTTAAATCCCTCAATATATAAAAGAACGTTGATTCATAAAGTTCGTGACCCCCATTGTCTAAACACCACTTTTCAACCTATGGGAAATCGTACATGCAATGAAATTCAGCTGTTAGTACAGAAGGGCGATACGGGTTAATGGACATAACAGAAGTCTGATAAAATAAGCACAGTGATTGCAATAGCGCACTTGAAGGATGCTATTTGTTCAAAACAAATAGAAATAGCAATAGAAATGGAGTTGGAGGAGGAATTGTACTATACTGTATGTTTTTTAAAATTCCTCCTTAGAAATCCCAATGAACGGATTTGGCACGGCTGTAAAGAGCATTGAGTTAAAATATGTAGAGCAGTGTTTCTCAACCTTGGCAGTTTGAAGATGTGTGGACTTCAACTCCCAGAATTCCCCAGCCAGCATTCGCTGGCTGGGGAATTCTGGGAGTTGAAGTCCAGATATCTTCAAGTTGCTAAGGTTGGGAAACACTGCTTTAGAGCAAAACTCAGCCGGTTCTGTCCGGTTCGCCCGAACTGGTAGCGGAAATCGTGGGAGGCCCAAATCATGTAGAGGACCAAATCAAAGCAATTTTGCGATTGGTGTTTATGGGTCACGTAACAAGACGACATGAAGATGCTTTTTCAAAAGGCAACTGGACTTTCTTTGTTTTTTCTTGAAGATGTTTTGCTTCTCATCCAAGGAGCTTCTTCCGTTCTTCAGTTCGGAACGGAAGACGCTTCTTGGGTGAGAAGCGAAACGTCTTCAAGCAAAAACAAAGAAAGTCCTGTTGACTTTTGAAAAAGCACCTTTGGGACCACCATGACCTGGATGACATGAGTGATGTCTCCAAAATCCAGTGAGAGGTTTTGCAACGGATCTCAACTGTCTCGCTTAGAGAGAGAAATTTTGGGGCTCAATTGTGGTCGTAAACTAGAGGACTATCTATACTTCAGTGATGTTATGAAACTGTGATTTACATGCACCAGTAAACCATTTCAGGGCATGGTTGCCCCCAACCCATCAGCCACACCCTTTCCTTTCTTCGTTTAAGGTCACTTCGGTGAGTTTTTTCCCCTGCCCAACCATTATCTTTCCAGACAGAATTAAGTCACGACCTAACTCCAGAAAAAAGTGCTGGGAATTGATACCAAATTCAGGGGCGGGTTGCTCTTTTACCTCACTACCGGTGCGCTGCGCGTGCATCGCAATGTTTCATGCGCAGACACATGTGCTTGCTACATGCGTGTGCCCCCTCGTGCGATTTTACTTTTCTGCATGCGCAGGAAGCAAAATATCACTGAAATCTCGTGCCCAGCGCATGTCCCCTCATGAGATTTTGCTTCCGCGCATGCGCAGGAAGCAAAAAAAAAGCCCAAAAATTCTGAAAAAAAGATGGCGACGCGCGAGGGACCGGTGAAGACGGCACCGGAGATGTTGCGCGCAACTTGTGTAATCGGCCGCCCGCTACCGGTGCGGTAGAGTGGACCGCACCGGTAGGAACCCACCACTGACCAAATTGACTTGGGTCCCAAAAGATCAATCCAATTTCACCATTGTGAAGTTTGCTGCTGGTTTCCTCCATCAATATTTGGTCTGTATCAATATTTTATCTGTCTGAAGACAGAGTGAGGCGAGAAGCTTTGTGAAAGGATAAAAGGAAAGGTTACCGTTTTCAAAGCAGCTCTGGGGTTTGAAGAGTAATATGTGACAGCTATCAGCTTAATTGGATGGGGAAGAAGTTGGTTGCCTTTTAATTTTCAAATCGAAGTGCCTGCCTCAATATTTCAACATCTGCCTTCTACTTAATGCTTCAGGACATAATAGCAATGCACAGATTTTCCTCTATCTAGAATTGTTCTTTTTTTTTCAAATTAAGCAACTTGAACTTGTGTGGACTTCAACTCCCAGAATTCCCCAGCCAGCTATGCTGGCTGGGGAATTCTGGGAGTTGAAGTCCACACATCTTCAAGTTGTCCTGACTGAGAAACATGGATATAAAGAATTTATGTACAAGTAATCTAGAGATGTATGTACAGGTGATCAAGATAATGTATGTACAGGTAATCCTCAGGTTCTGACCATTCATTTAGTCACTGTTCAAAGTTACTCTAGAAAGAACGCAGAGAAGAGCAACCAAGATGATCAGGGGACTGGAGGCTAAAAAATACGATGAACAGCTGCAGGAACTGGGCATGGCTAGTCTAGTGAAGAGGAGGACCAGGGGAGACAGGATAGCAGTCTTCCAATATTGGAGGGGCTGCCACAGAGGAGAGGAGGTCAAGCTATTTTCCAAAGGACCTGAAGGCCAGACAAGGAACAATGGATGGAAACTGATCAAGGAGAGATTCAACCTGGAAATCAAGAGAAATTTTCTGACAGTGAGAACAACCAAGCAATGGAACAGAAGTTCCCTTCAGACAGAAGTTGTGGGAGCTTCATCACTGGAGGCTTTCAAGAAGAGACTGGATTGCCACCTGTCAGAAATGGTGTAGGGTCTGCTTGATGAGATGACCTACAAGGTCCCCTCCAACTCTGTTAATCTGTATCTAAAGTTACAACAGTACTGGAAAGGTGATTTATAACCGTTTTCACGAACCTATGACATGATCAAAGTTCAGATTGTAATCTCTAATTTGTAATCTGTAATCTGTAATCTGTAATCTGTAATCTATAATCTGTAATCTGTAATCTGTAATCTGTAATCTATAATCTGTAATCTATAATCTGTAATCTGTAATCTGTAATCTGTAAACTATAATCTGTAATCTGTAATCTGTAATCTATAATCTGTAATCTGTAATCTGTAATCTGTAATCTATAATCTGTAATCTGTAATCTATAATCTGTAATCTGTAATCTGTAATCTATAATCTGTAATCTGTAATCAGACACTTGGTAACTGGAACATATTTATGACGGTCACAGTCCCAGGGTCACATGATCCCCTTTGGAGACCTTCTGACAAGCAAAGTCGATGGGGCAAGGTAGGTCGTAAAATGCGGCAAAACTCACTTAAGAACTGTCTTGCTTAGCAATGGACATTTTGGGCTCAATTAAAGGTCGTAAGCGGAGGACTACCTGTATCATCATTTTCCCCACTTAGATTTTAATTGGTGCCTCAAGTGGCCACACGCCTGAAAAGTGGATCAGCCCATGGCAAAAGTTAAATTTGGTTTCATTAAATCACATTTTAAATTGAATTATAATTAATATGATTCAGTACACCAGGAATAATCACTTCCCTCTGTTGTCACATTGAAAATTAAATTTCTTTTCCATGGGGTCTGAGAACCATCCAATTTTAACGGGGCAGCTCCAAATTATTTATTTTATTCATCCTTTGCATTATTTGATAGGAAAGATTACCAGTCCTAAATGGCATGATATCAAAAGCTTCAACGTGTTCCCAACAAAAACCTAACATGACTCTGTCCAGCTCACAATGCAAGAATCTCTTATTAATATTAACTGAATATTGTCCAGGTAAGGCATATCAATTCCCAGAATCCTTAAGAAAGAACCAAGTTGGTTGTGGGATTCTGGGAATTGAAGTCCACATCATTTATTTATTATTTATTATTTATTATTAGCGAGACTTATATACCGCCTCATAGTGCAAGCACTCTCTAAGCGGTTTACACCATTAAGCAATGTATATTTATATTGCCCCCAACAAGATGGGTCCTCCTTTTACCTACCTCGGAAGGATGGAAGGCTGAGTCAACCCTGAGCCGGTGAGATTTGAACAGCTGAACTGCTGATCACAGTCAGCTAAAGTAGCCTGCAGTACTGCACTCTAACTGCTGCGCCACCTCGGCTCTGTAAATCATAGGAAAAGGATCCAGTTGTGATAGAATGTAGTCTGGATTCCCAGGAAGGATGGGCTGCATTCACATGCTGCACCTATAACAGATTTGAAAGGGACCTTGCAGGTCATCTAGTCCAATCCCCTGCCCAAGCAGGAGACCCTACATCTGCCTCTACCTAGGATCAAACTCACAACCTCCTGATTGTGAGGCAAGAGCTCCACCTTTAGGCTGTTAAGAAGTGTGCAGAGCGACCCCTGAGTTATCAGGGACATGCACATAGAAACGGGGTGTATCAGCGTGGTAACCAGTGGATAGGAGTAGTGATCCAGTCACAAACAGATTCGTTAAAGTGTATAAAGTAGTTTACTTTTAGATAAATAGCACAGTCCAATTAAACAGTCCAGGTCATACACGTTCAGTCAGTCAATATCAAGAAGTACAATAATCTTCTTACCAGCCTGTCTTTGTCTTAAACATCAAACAAAGATATTACAGCTTACAAACACCTCAATACTATCAGAGAGTAACAGAACTTCACACAGAGCTCACTAACAGACACAAAGTCAATCACGAATGAATCAGCAGAGAGAATTCCAGAGCACTTCCAAACTACGATCTCTAGCTCCCTCTTATGGCAATCTTGAAACACCACATCCAATCAGAGTACAGCAATACATTTAAAGTTATAGTACTTGAATATATACAAACATAGATTGGTGGCTTGTTTATATATTAGCAACCCAACCGTTTGGACATAGTCCTAACATAGGCCACAGCAGCTGGTTTAATTCCAGAGGAGCAAGAGACAACACAGTTTAGATAATGTGAGAGAAAGAGGGTGAAGACAGTTCCTCCTTAACAGTTCCCTGAGTAAAAGTTTTATGAGTATAAGTACAGGTATTCCTCGACCTATGACCCCCAATGAGCCCAAAATTTATGTTGCTAAGCAAGACAGTAAATAATCAAGTTTTGCCCCATTTTATGACCTTTCTTGCCACAATTGTTAAGCGAATCACTGCATTTGTTAAGTTAGTCACACGGATGTTAAGTGAATCTGGTTTCCCCAGTGACTTTGCCTGTCAGCATGGTCGCAACAGATGATCCCAGGACACTGCAATTGTCATAAATATGAGCCAGTTGCCAAGCATCGGAATTTTGATCACATGACCAAGTGTGAAAAACGGTTATAAGTCACCTTTTTCAGTCACCACTGTAACTTCAAATGGTCACTAAATGAACTGTTGTAAGTTGAGGACGACCTGTAATCTGCTTTAGTTTGCCAAGATTGACGTCATCCTCCAGAAATAAAGGAAGACATGTTGAGATTCTTCTAAGCAGATTCCTTCATTGTTCCTGACCTATGGACAGAATCGTGCCAAACTAAAGCAGACTATTTGCACCATAAAACCTATACTCTGGTTCAGGGGTGGGATTGAAAAATTTTAGCAACCGGTTCTCTGCCCGGTTGCTGGGTGAGCATGGCCATGGGGGCGTGGCCTACTCCTGCACCATGGTGGAGGGGCATTTTCACCTTCCTCAGGCTCCAGAGGCTTTCCTCGAGCCTCCAGGAGGGCGAAACGGCCTCCCCTGGGCTCCGGAGCCCCTCCGGAGGCCAGAAATTTATATGCTGCCCAGAGTCCCCTGGGAGTTGGGCGGCATATAAATCCATTTAAATAAATAAATAAATAAACTTCCAGTACTTCCGGTAGGCCCATTTTTCGCCCTCCCAGAGCCTCCGCACGGGTCCTGCACTTACCTCACATCCAAAATGGGCTGCGTGGAGACTCCTGGGAGGGGAGAGGTGTGGTGGGTGGGGTCAGCCAGTCCTTGCAGCTACCGGTTCAGCGAACCAGATTAAAATTAACATCCAGTTCACCCGAACCAGTCCGAACCGGCTGATTCCATCCCTGCTTCTGGCTGGGAACTATTAGGAAGGAGCTGACTTTACCCTCTTTCTCCAACACAAACTGTGATATCTCTTGCTCCTCTGGAATGCGTCCCCTCCATCCAGACTACATTCCATCACACCAAGTTGGAGAAAGCAATATGAACCACTTCTTCAACTTAGCAACTGACTTCTCAAGTCCTTTGTTGCATATTGTGATCATTCTCACATGTTTTAAATATGTTTATTTGGATGTAAAAGCTTTGACTTGGCCAGTCTGGTGAAGAGAAGGACCAGGGGTGACATGATAGCAGTGTTCCAATACTTGAGGGGATGCCACAGAGAGGAGGGGGTCAGGCTGTTTTCCAAGGCACCAGAAAGCCAAACAAGGAATAATGGATGGAAGCTGACCAAGGAGAGATTCAACCTGGAAGTGAGGAGAAACTTTCTGACAGTGAGAGCGATCAACCAGTGGAAAAGCTTGCCAGAGGAGGTTGTGAGAGCCCCAACACTTACGACCTTCAAGGAGAGACTGGACTTCCATCTGTCTCAAATGGTGTAGGAACTCCTGCTTGAGCAGGGGGTTGGACTAGATGACCTACAAGGTCCCTTCCAATTCTAATAATAAATCTAAACCTAAAATCCGAAAGGGTGACCGTAGTAATCAAGGAATAAAACTGTACTCAGAATTTAGATATTCTGGTAGAAAGGCTGTTTCCATTTAGAAAAAAAGAACAACGTGGCATTGTAAAAAATAATAATAATTCCATTATTGATAAATAATGGAATTTGGACCAAATCCACACACACAATTCCTTTTTTAAAAAAAATTCCACCAAATTTCCACAAATATCCATACATATACCATATTATCAAAACATCCATAGTAATATATTTCTATCCAAAATATCATAAACATATATCCTTAGTTGCTCCTTTTATACTTTTATCTCCAGTCTGCTTTCCTTCTATATTTCATACTACTATTCCTCTCCCTCTATCTCCCTCTCTCCCCTCTACCTTCTTCCTCCCTCTCTACCTCTTTCCTACTTCCCTCCTCTCCCTCTCCCCTTCCTTTCTCCTTCCTCTTTCTCTCTCTTGTCCTTCCCTGAGTACATAATCCATTCTATGGTTAGCAGACTAGTAATTCAAAAACCCTAACTTCATTCCAACATCGGAGCTATGTCTTAAACTTGTATCTTTCCCTTTATCTATACTTATATATTAAATACATTCTACCTGGTATATCTACTATTGTTCTAATCAGGGGCGGGTTCCTAATTCTTTTACTACCACTCTGTGGGCGTGGCTTATTTTGGGGTGTGGCTTGTCAGCCATGTGACCGGGTGGGTGTGGGCCTCGGGAGCTTGGCAGCGGCCGGAGAAGCGGGAGGGGAATTGCCCACCCGCAACGCAGCCCCCGCAGCGGGAGCAGCAAGACCGCGGCAGCGGTTCTTCTAGGAGGCTCCGTCCAGCCTGAATGCTTCTCCCCATTCGATGATCCTAGGCTCCTGCCGCCCGTTCCCCCTCCCCTCAGCAGCTCGAGAAGCCTCGAACATGCGAAAATGCCTGGGATCATCACCGCCTGTTCGTGGCTTCTCTGACTGCTGAAGGGAGGGGAATGGAGATAGCTCCTGCCGCCCATTCTTTCAGCGTCTCACGCACTCCCTCAGCCATCCTCCCCTGCTTGGACTCACTGTGGGGTAGGAAGGCAGCGCATGCGCAGTGCCGGAAGCTCGGCTTCTGGTCATGCGCAGAAGAAATTTTTTAAAAAATGTAAAAAAAAAATTTTTTTTATGGCGGCGCCCAGGCACCAACAACCGACCGCACCGGTACTGTGACGTCACCAGCGGACCGCTACCGGTGCTATAGAGTGGACCGCACTGGTAGGAACCCACCACTGGTTCTAATGCTGCTTCCTTCCTCCTATTTTTGTCGCCTGTGTCTACCACCTCTAATTTTCAGCTTTCTTCCAAATTAATCGCTATAGCTTGACTTCCATTTTAGGCCGTTTTCCTCCCGCTCCTCAATTAGTATCTTTACTCATCATTTTCTTTTTCTTTTTTAGTTCCATCATTTCTAAATGCCCTAAATTTCTAATTTCTTTTCCCCTTCCAACTTTCTTACTCAATTTTTTTTTATTTTAAGTCATCTCTATATTTCAACAAATGCAATCTTTGTCCTTACCATTCCATCCATTGGTTAAACATTCTAAGTTCCCCATAATAAAAAAATCCTACTTATACATTATATAATCTTATATAAAGACCTTTTAAAAATATTAATTATACAAATCTTATATCATGCCAACAACATCACAATTCCTTATCGTGCATCTTATGGCATCAGTGTTAATGAGTTTGTCAGCTGAAGTGGTGCTTCAGTGACAACTTCATCACTGAAGTGGTATTATCATAAAATCTACAATGTTGAAAACAACAAATTATGTTTGCCACTTCTTCAGACAGAAGTGGCAACAAAATCACAATTGCTCCAAATGAGACTCACAGCAAGTCCTCTAAATTGCACCGTATTTTAATTGAGTTCACTTTTTTTCAAGTACAGTTCATTTAGTGGCAATCCAGAGATACAATGGCACTGAAAAATGTGACTTATAACCATTTTTCACACTTACGACCGTTGCAGCATCTCCATGGTCACATGATCAAAAGTCAGGCGCTTGACAAGTGATTCACATTTATGACCATTGCAGTGTTTCAGGGATCATGTGATCCCCTTCTGCGACCTTCAGACAAGCAATGTCCAATGGGGAAGCCAGTCTCACTGAACAACGGTGTTACTAACTTATAGAGCCGAGGTGGCGCAGTGGTAAGAGTGCAGCACTGCAGGCTACTTCAGCTGACTGCTAGCGGCAGTTCAGCTGTTCAAATCTCACCGGCTCAAGGTTGACTCAGCCTTCCATCCTTCTGAGGTCAGTAAAATGAGGACCCAGATTGTTGGGGGCAATATGCTGAACTCTGTAAACCGCTTAGAGAGGGCTGTAAAGCACTATGAAGCGGTATATAAGTCTAAGTGCTATTGCTGTTGCTATTAACAACTGCAGTGGTTCATTTAACAACACTGATGAGAGAGGTTGTAAAATGAGGCAGAACTCACCTAACAAATATCTCGCTTAGAAACAGAAATTTGAAAGTCAACGGTGGTCATAGGTCAAGGCCCACCTGTACGCTTTAAAACAATGGATAGAACATGTGGGATGAGAATGTTGCAAAATTCAACAATATTTGAATATGATTGACTGCAGTACAGGCAGGGGTGGGCTGCTGGGGGTTGGCAGGGGTTCGGGAGAACCTCTAGCTAAGATTCTGTGCAGTTCGGAGACCCCCCAAATCCCACTCCTGGTTGGCCCCGCCCCTCCCCTCCCAGGAGTCCCCATGTGGCCTGTTGTGGATGCAGGTAAATACAGGGCGTGCGCGGAGGTTCAGGGAGGGTGAAAAACGGGCCTAGCGGAAGTTCAGGAAGGCCGGAAATAGGCCTGTTTCTGGCCTCCAGAGGGCCTCCAGAGGGCCTCTGGAGCCCGGGGAGGCCATTTTCGCCCTCCCGGAGGCTCAAGGAAAACCTCCAAAGCCCAGGGAGGGCAAAAATGCCCCCCCGCTGTGGTGCTGGAGGCCGACTAGGCCACGCCCACCATGGCCACACCCACCCAGCAACCGGGCAGAGAACCCCTTGCTAAAATTTTTGAAGCCCACCCCTGAGTACAGGACACACAAACCTGGGTGTCAAAAGCAGGAAGTCAGGAGTCCAGGCCGTTCAAATAAATATATAGGTTTATTACAAGCTGAAGCTCTCTACAAGAATCTGAACTACTAACGGTCAAAGCAAATTGGCGGTAGATGTGTCAATGGAATTCAAGGAGATCTTTGTGAGCATGGAGGGATTCAAGACTGATGGTGCATTTGACCCCTCCCACGGACTCAGGCTGGTCATCTCCCACACTGTGTGTTTGCTGGGCTGTTTTGGGTGTCTGTGTGTGGTTGATCCATGGCAAACTATTTATATTTATTAAGAGTTTCGGATGATAAAAGAAAAAGAAGAAAAAGGGAAAAAAAACAGAAAAGTGCAAGAAAAAAAGGTAAAGTTAAGAAATATATAAGTGACTTCCAATGTTCTTTTCAATAGATAATGACATTCTTATTCTCCCTCCTCTCTCTTAAATATTTGACAAATCTCTTCACATCCTAATGAAATAACAGAATTACGGAATTACTTTAATAGACTTGCAGGGACACGTTTTGATTAGAAAAATGGAGAGGAAATTTCTTACAGCATTATAAGCTTTTAACGATGTGCTTCAATATATTTAGTCATATGAGATTTCAAGATTTTAACTATCTACCCATATTTGGCTTTTGATATTTGAGTGACAATTTATTATATTCTTTCCAATAAGTTTATATTATCGATTTCCTATATACTTTTAAAAACCTAGAATAATTTTTTTTAATTATTTTTTTAAAGGGTTACGCAGGGGTGAAATCCAGCAGGTTGTGACAGGTTCTGGAGAACTGGTAGCGAAAATTTTGAGTAGTTCGGAGAACCAGTAGTGGAAATTTTGAGTAGTTTGGAGAACCAGTAGTGGAAATTTTGAGTAGTTTGGAGAACCAGTAGTGGAAATTTTGAGTAGTTTGGAGAACCGGCAAATACCACCTCTGGCTGACCCCAGAGTGGGGTGGGAATGGAGATTTTGCAATATCCTTCCCCCAGGAGTGGGGAGGGAATGGGGATTTTGCAATATCCTTCCCCCAGGAGTGGGGAGGGAATGGGGATTTTGCAATATCCTTCCCCCAGGAGTGGGGTGGGAATGGGGATTTTGCAATATCCTTCCCCCAGGAGTGGGGTGGGAATGGGGATTTTGCAGTATTCTTTGACTGGAGTGGGCTGGGAATGAGGATTTTGCAATATCCTTCCCCCAGGAGTGGGGTGGGATGGGGATTTTGCAATATCCTTCCCCCAGGAGTGGGGAGGGAATGGGGATTTTGCAGTATCCTTTGACTGGAGTGGGCTGGGAATGAGGATTTTGCAATATCCTTCCCCCAGGAGTGGGGAGGGAATGGGGATTTTGCAGTATCCTTCCCCCAGGAGTGGGGTGGGATGGGGATTTTGCAATATCCTTCCCCCAGGAGTGGGGAGGGAATGGGGATTTTGCAGTATCCTTTGACTGGAGTGGGCTGGGAATGAGGATTTTGCAATATCCTTCCCCCAGGAGTGGGGAGGGAATGGGGATTTTGCAATATCCTTCCCCCAGGAGTGGGGAGGGAATGGGGATTTTGCAGTATCCTTCCCCCAGGAGTGGGGTGGGATGGGGATTTTGCAATATCCTTCCCCCAGGAGTGGGGAGGGAATGGGGATTTTGCAGTATCCTTTGACTGGAGTGGGGAGGGAATGGGGATTTTGCAGTATCCTTTGACTGGAGTGGGCTGGGAATGAGGATTTTGCAGTATCCTTCCCCTGCCACGCCCACCAAGCCACGCCCATCAAGCCACACCACATCACACCCACCAAGCCACGCCCACAGAACCAGTAGTAAAAAAAAATGGATTTCACCACTGGTTACAGAAAGGATAGAGAAGTTTTAGTGAAGAAAGTGGGCTGGACTAAATGCCACATTACAGGAAGCAAATACAAGAGAAATTCAAAGTCCAGTTGACTTTTGAAAAAGCACCTTTGGGACAACCATGACCTGGATGACTGAGACTCTTCCTAGACATAAGCAATAAAGCATAACTGGAATGAAATGCGTGATCCCGATTCTTCCTGCTTGACAACTTTTGCAATCTTTGATGAACGGTCAGGAATCTGTTTTCAAAACCTTTCAGGTAAGTATTGAAAGAAGCGGAATTAGCTGCACCCACACATAATTCTGAGAGATGTCTGGGGCTAGCACGGAGGAAGTGGGTGACTACTTTTACGTTCCACGGGATCTGCTTTCTGCAATGCACACTGAGGTAGCATTTCTAACACGGCATTGGCGGGCGGGAAGTGCAATTCTTTGAACCGCCAACTACCGAGACATCAACATTTATGCTTCACTGATGTTTGTAATCATCTTGTTTATACAGGGGAAATGATACATACATACACCGAATCCTATAAATCTACATGCTTCATTGCAGATAGGAAATTAGATGTGTTGGGAAGAATTAATTACAACAGCAGAAGTTGTTAAAAAAGCATTGAAGCATTTATAATACAGAATTATAAAATCCTGGAGCCGGGAGGGCCACTGAGGTCATGTAGTCCAACCCCTAAACTCAATGCACAATCCAATTTGAAGTAGCCTTAACTCAGGGCTCTCTAGCCTCCATGTCAGGATGTCTCAGTGTTGGCAACATTAAGATGTGTGGACTTCAATTCCCAGAGTTTCCCAGCCAGCATGAGAAATAGCGCCGAGGTGGCGCAGTAGTTAGAGTGCAGTACTGCAGGCCACTTTAGCTGAATGTGATCCGCAGGTCAGCGGTTCAAATCTCACCGGCTCAAGGTTGACTCAGCCTTCCATCCTTCCGAGGTAGGTAAAATGAGGACCCAGATTGTTGGTGGCAATGTAAATATACATTGCTTACTGGTGTAAACCGCTTAGAGAGTGCTTGCACTGTGAGGCGGTATATAAATGTCACTAATAAATAAATAAATAAATACTGATCTGAACTATTCCCTAGAACAGTTATCCCAAACCTTAGCCATTTTAAGATGCCTGGACTTCAACTCCCAGAATTCCCCAGCCAACATGGTGGTTGGGGAATTCTGGAATTTGAAGTACGCACATCTTCAAGTTGTCAAACACAGCTCTTTTTGGAACACACGCAGTAAGTGAGGGCCACCAGCTTGCTGGACATTCCCTCACAATTTTCCAGATCTGGATCAACTGAATTGAATTATTTTTTTGATTTATCTAAATAAAGTGAGTTTCACTTCAGCTAGGCCTTGATCCATCTGGTAAATTTCACCCAATATGTTAACCCGAAAGCTAACCAAATGGCTGGATGGGTATAAGACAATACGTGAACCACAAACAAATTTAATTCAATTTAGAATCATGTGCAGATCTTTAAATTTTCATGGTATCTATTTAATAGAGTGCCAGTTTGGCCTAGAAACCAAGAGCCTTTGTGTTCTAATCCCACCTTAGGTATGAAAGCAGGCTGGGTAACTTTGGGCCAATCACCAGGAGATTGTGAGTTTTAATGGCAGGGTTCCAAGTAACATACCCATAGCAAACAAAACTCTGAGGCAGGCAATTTCCTCAAATAATAGGTTTATTGGATACGTCATATTGGCACAGGCTGGTGAAAACCGACTCTGAATTTTCCCACTGTTTTCACCTAATTAAAAGTGGAAGTTTGTCACTTTCTCAAAACAATCAGTCACATGGTCCAATCAGGATACCGTCCAGTTGTTATGTGACTCCAGTCCCCTCCTTCCGAGCCCCTGGAGGAATGTCCTTGGTTCCCAAGAGAAAGTATTTTGTTTTGACTACAACACCCCAACTATCTCTATTCCCCCCTCCCTATCCCTCTTCTTCAGTGTATCAGCATTGAAGTCTCAAAATGGCCTCAGTCAGACCAGCTTCAGGGTGGCCTAGTCTAGTCCTGCCTTAGGCATGAAAGCCGACTGGGTGACTTTGGGTCAGTTACCCTCTTTCAACCCAATCCACCTCACAGGGTTGTTGTTGAGGGGAAAATAGGAAGAGGAAGAAGGATGAGGTACAGTATGTTCGCCACCTTGAGTTACTTATAAAGTAATAAAAGTGGGATAAAAATCAAATAAATTAATAAAATCCATTTAAGCATGTCGTACTAGCTCAACGACCATCATGGATATTGTCTCTGGACGTGATTTTTCATAAATAGCTTTGATTCAGGAAGCTGCTAGGGTCAACAAAGGACAATGACTGATGTACATTCCTAACTGAAGGACCATCTCCTCCCTGCCACCGGATGCTTCTTCATCCTTCTTCTGCCCTTTGATGATGACGTTCTTACAGGTGGGTGGGCAGTCAACCTTCACATCGGTCTCAAATTCTACCAGGGCAGAGACTTACAAAAACAGTGTGATTCTGCGTCACCTCCCATTTCATTAGAACCAGGTGACTTGGTACCTTGACAAGCCTTTCCGTTCTTCGCGATCACAATGATGCAATATGCCAGAGAAACAATATCCTACACACCATTTTTGTGCTCCTTAATCTCCAGAGGTCAATAGAAAAGGTTTCTCTCTTTTTTTTAAAAAAATGTATTGATGCAACATTTAGCTGCTGATTGGTGCCCGGTGGTTGCACAGTTTCAATCTGCCTCACAACAAAGCTAGATATTTCATTAGCTTCCTAGCAACAGCCACGTGGGCGGCTTGTCGTCGGGCGTCCTAAATCAATTCGCTCCTTTTCTAGTCCAGGTGTTTCTGCAGCCCGCTGGTGGAGCACACTTCTCATTCTTGATTAAATCTTTGCTGGTCTGATTTTTGGAGCAGGACATTATTAGGTCACTTGGACATGCCTCACCCAACAGTGCCTGCCTTGCTGAAAAATCACTGTGCAATGCCGATACAATTAGCAGAGCTTGTACAAGGTTATTGCATTTTAGCAATTCCTTCAATTACTCGAGTTGCTGATTCTGCAGGTTGGAGCCCTACAAACCTTGAGGTCAGGCTATTGGTTAGGTCCCACAGAGTGGGTCTCCTCCAGGTCCCATCAGCCAAACAGTGCCGACTGGCGGGGCCTAGGGGGAGAGCCTTCTCTGTAGGGGCCCCTGCTCTCTGGAACCAACTTCCCCCAGAGATCCGAATCATCCCCACCTTGCTGGCTTTCCGAAAAGCCATTAAGACATGGCTCTTCCTGCAGGCGGGGGTGAGTTGAGACGATTTATATCTGATGTCTCCCCCATGTATGTATGATGTGTGTATATTTATATTTTTAACTGTTTTTAAGTGCTTTTAATAATTTGTTTGGAGTTTTTGTATAAAATGTTGTACGCTGCCCTGAGTCCTGAGGGAGTAGGGCGGCATAGAAAAGCTACCAAATAAATAAATAAATAAATAAATAAATAAATAAATAAATAAATAAATAAATAAATAAAGAAAGAAAGAAAGAAAGAAAGAAAGAAAGAAAGAAAGAAAGAAAGAAAGAAAGAAAGAAAGAAAACACAAGGAATTAATTCAGAGGAGTTTCTTTATTGCTGCCCCAAAGGTGCTTTTTCAGGAGGCAACTGGACTTTCTTGGTTTTTTTTTCTTTTGAAGACATTTCGCTTCTCATCCAAGAAGCTTCTTCAGCGCTGACAGGATAGTGGGGAATGGAAGGATTTAGACTCCTTGCAGACAGCTGGTCATTTGCATCCTTTTAGCTTCTTGGATGAGAAGGAAGGAAGGGAGGGAGGGAGGGAGGGAGGGAGGAAGGGAGGGAGGGAGGGAGGGAGGGAGGAAGGAAGGAAGGAAGGAAGGAAGGAAGGAAGGAAGGAAGGAAGGAAGGAAGGAAGGAAGGAAGGAGACAGGATAATGTAAGGGAGGGAGGGAGGAGGGAGGGAGAGAAAGAAAGAAGGAAGGAAGGAAGGAAAGAGAGAGAAAGAAAGAAAGAAAGAAAGGAGGGAGGGAGGGAGGGAGGGAAGGAAAGAAAGAAAGAAAAGAAAGAAAGAAAGAAAGAAAGAAAGAAAGAAAGAAAGAAAGAAAGAAAGAAAGAAAGAAAGAAAGAAAGAAAGAGGGAGGGAGGGAGGGAGGGAGGGAGGGAGGGAGGGAGAGAGAGAGAAAGAAAGAAAGAAAGAAAGAATGGAGGGAGGGAGGGGGGAGGGAGGGAAGGAAGGAAAGAAAGAAAGAAAGAAGGGAGGGAGGGAGGGAAGGAAAGAAAGAAAGAAAGAAAGAAAGAAAGAAAGAAAGAAAGAAAGAAAGAAAGAAAGAAAGAAAGAAAGAAAGAAAGAAAGAAGGGATGGAGGGCGGAAGGGAGGGAGGGAGGGAGGGAAAGAAAGAAAGAAAGAAAGAAAGAAAGAAAGAAAGAAAGAAAGAAAGAAAGAAAGAAAGAAAGAAAGAAAGAAAGAAAGGAGGGAGGGAGGGAGGGAGGGAAAGAAAGAAAGAAAGAAAGAAAGAAAGAAAGAAGAAAGAAAGAAAGAAAGAAAGAAAGAAAGAAAGGAGGGAGGGAGGGAGGGAGGGAGGGAGGGAGGGAGGGAAAGAAAGAAAGAAAGAAAGAAGGGAGGGAGGGAGGGAGGGATAGAGAGAAAGAAAGAAAAAGAAAGAAAGAAAGAAAGAAAGAAAGAAAGAAAGAAAGAAAGAAAGAAAGAAAGAAAGAAAGAAAGAAAGAAGAAAGAAAGAAAGAAAAGAAAACTACTGTATAGTGCCAGGAACTCTTATCTTACAGTATTTCAGAACCTTGGACAGCTGCCTCTGCAATTTTCCTCTCTCCAATTCTTCCTAATTGGAGGCCAGCCCTGCCTTCTGCAATACCATGGCCTCTAGTTGGATCGTGTCTATGACTGACCCCTCCCATCTCTTTCTCTGGGTTGGAGGGCATTTCAGGCAAATGCATCTGGCAGGCTTCAAAGCGCTGGTCTAGAGAACTCAGCGTCTATTTAACTTCAACCGAGTAGCAAAGAAGGATAATGGTCTTTATCAAAAACTCATCCAGGGTGGTAATGAAATACAAACCAAGCACTCTTTGTAAGATACCTTGTAAAGGGCTTGTAAAGACACAATGTGCCAGTTCAAGAGCTGCCCATCTATGTGAGTTGGGAGGAAGATATTACAATATTTCTGGTGTTATTTCTCTGTTCCAATTTTCTCAATTTTCGCCCGCTTCTTTCTTTCTTACCTGGCAGAAATACCATCCAAGGGATAAATGAAATATTTTATATCTTTGCAAACCACAGGATTGATGAAAGCCTGATCAAAAGCAGATATAAAGGCTGAAGATGACACATAATTTAGAAGGTTTTCATTACAGCGGGTTCATAATTTTTTCTGAGCGGTGGCTCTGATTTATGGTGCTGCGGCATGAACATTTCTCACGTAAATGGTTTTGCAAGCATGAACTGGAAAGCAAATATTAATTTTTTAAAAATTAGACAAGCAGGCCAACAGGCATATCATTCCTGGAAGTGAGGGACAGAGATGGATATCAAAGTGAACTAAAATGATGGCAATATATTCCACTGTATGAAATCAGATTCTTCGGAAACCTAATTCTGTTTTTCCTGCAACTGATACATTGATCTGGACCTGATGCATGTTTTGGATTGCTCTGATTTTGTGTTATCTTTATCTCTCATCTAAATCAATGAGAAGGAAACAAGCATTAATTTTAAAAATGCAGGTTGAAATATCAAATAAGCACTATGATGTTCGTCCATCGTATTCGAAGAGGACCTTGACATCTATCAACTGGGGGGGATGTCAAGACTTGCGCGTGAATTGGATTAAAGTGAGGGAGAGGTGCGCATAGTCAGCCTCACTCTCTCTTCCCAGATTCCATCTTGCTCCAAATAGCAGGACAAGAGTCGAGACAGTTGGAGATGGGCTGGGCACAGTGATTGACCAGGGCATCTTTCGTGTCTTGCCGTGCTCTTAGCGTACCACATCGCTTGCAGAGACCGCCTTCATGACCGTTGTCCTATTCTAGTAGGTTTCATCCGCTCGGTCTGCCAGAATCTGTCTTCACATGCTCAGGATAGACAAGTCCCTATCTCACCGAAGGTCGATGACCCAACAGCTACTCTCAACCTGGTTTGGTTGTCCTGTCGAAGCTGTTGCCCAGGGTGTGGCCACTGCGCATGCTACAGCTGCTAGGAGCCACAGGTGAGAGCTGAGTGACAGGTGGGGACCAAAGGTGAACAAGCTGCCCTAAAAGCTGCCCGAAAATGAGCTGCCATAAAAGGACGCGACATGCCCCTACACCAGAGGTGCTATCCCTCCCTGAGCACCCCATATACCCCAATAAGCACTATAGCATGCATATGTAGGTAGTCTTCCACATACAGGTGGTAATAGTAGACATCAAAAGTATTTTATGTATAGGTAGTCCTCAGCTTACAGCCATTCGTTTAATGACCATTAAATGTTACACCAAAAGTTAACATTTTGAGCACCAGCACTGAAAAAAGTGACTTATAACCATTTTTACACTTATGACTATTAGCAATAGCAATAGCACTTTACTTATATACCTCTTCATAGTGCTTTACCCTCTCTAAGCGGTTTACAGCGTTCAGCATATTGCCCCCAACAATCTGGGTCCTCATTTTACCGACCTCGGAAGGATGGAAGGCTGAGTCAACCTTGAGCCTAGTGAGATTTGAACAGTTGAACTGCTGAACTAGCAGTCAGCCTGCAGTGGCTGCATTTAACCACTGCACCACTTCAGCTCTTCTATTGCAGCAACCCCATGGTCACGTGATCAAAATCTTGGCAACTGACTTATATTTATGACCATTGTAGTGTCCCGGGGTCATAGGATCTCCTTTTGTGACCTTCTGAGAAACAAAGTCAACGGGGGAGCCAGATTCACTTAACAACCATGTTACAAGCTTAACAACCGCAGAGATTCACTTAACGATTGTGGCAAAAAGGTCATAAAAATGGGGCAAAGCTCACAACAACAGTCTCCCATAGCAACAGAAATTTTGAGCTCTATTGTGGACATAAAGCAAGGAAATATTTTTCCTCCACTTATTTTAGCCCAGAAATTCTATTCCCCACATTGCTAAGTTCATCAAATTGGATTTTTGAACAGGAATGGATTGGAATACTGTACCATGGTACCATGGCTGTTAGGATCGCTCTTTTTTAAAAAAACAAATTGTATCCATCAATTGCTCTTTTTGAATCATGACAGTCATTCTGCTAGATCTCTGAAACCTATTAAATCATATTTGTCTTTCTGAACGAAGAGCTCAGATTCATCCTGTTTATTCTCCGTATCTGAGCATTAGCATATAGACAGCAAAAGCCATGAATTTTATGAGTCAGTGTTTTTTCTAATTTTTCATGGGGTGGTTTAACATCCCCAGAGTGATGGTACTCACACTTTGTGTGTGTCTTTCATCAAGGTTTTTATTCCCATCCCTCTACAGCTCTCCATTTAAACTCCTTCTAATCAAGCTCACAATGGTTTGGCCAAACTCATTTCTACCATTTTCTTTGTAAGAAGCTGCAACTATTCTCAGGCCAACAGACCATCGCCAGGAGACGGGAAGTTCTAGTCCCACTTAGGTATGAAAACCAGCTGGGTGACTTTGGATCAGTCACTGGGACACTGGAAGTTCTAGTTCTGCCTTAGGCATGAAAGCTGCCTGGATGACTTTGACCCAATAGCAGGAGAGTGGGTGTTTTAGCAGATTAACAGAGTCGGAAGGGACCTTGTAGGTCATCTAGTCCAACCCCCCACCCAAGCAGGAGACCCTACACCATTTTTGACAGATGGCAGTCTAATCTCTTCTTGAAAGCCTCCAGTGATGAAGCTCCCACAACTTCGGAAGGCAACTTCTGTTCCATTGGTTGATTGCTCTCACTGTCAGAAAATTTCTCCTTATTTCCAGGCTGAATCTCTCCTTGGTCAGTTTCCATCCATTATTCCTTGTCTGGCCTTCAGGTGCTTTGGAGAATAGCTTGACCCTCTCCTCTCTGTGGCAGCCCCTCAAATATTGGAACCCTGCTATCATGTCTCCCCTGGTCCTTCTCTTCACTAGACTAGCCATGCCCAGTTCCTGCAGCCGTTCATCGGTTCTAATCCACTTTAGCCATGAAAACCAGCTAGGTGACTTTGGGCCAGTCTCTCTCTCTCTCTCTCTCTCTCTCTCTCTCTCTCTCTCTCTCTCTCTCTCTCTCTCTCTCTCTCTCCCTCTCCCTCTCTCCCTCTCTCCCTCTCTCCCTCTCTCCCTCTCTCTCTCTCTCTCTCTCTCTCTCTCTCTCTCTCTCTCTCTCTCTCTCTCTCTCTCTCTCTCTCTCTCATCCAGCCAATCTCAGAGGATTGTTGTTCTGAGGAAACTAGGAAGAGGAATATGTGTTGGATATGTTCCCCGCTTTGAGTAAAAATAATAAAGGTGGGGTATAAATATAAGAGCTGAGGTGGCGCAGCGGTTAGAGTGGGGTACTGCAGGCCACTTCAGCTGACTGTGATCTCAGGTCAGCGGTTCAAATCTCACCAGGCTCAAGGTTGACTCAGCCTTCCATCTTTCCGAGGTAGGTAAAATGAGGACCCAAATTATTGGGGGCAATGTAAATATACATTGCTTACTGTGTAAACCGCTTAGAGAGTGCTTGCGCTGTGAGGCGGTATATAATGTCACTAATAAATAAATAATAAAATAAATAAATTAAAAATGAAATTAATTTTTTTCCCAAGTTGCCAGCTGTCTATGGGGATTCTCAAGTTGCCAGCCTTAGTTGGTATGACTTGGCTCAACCTCTGCTGATTGCTCCAAGGCTGCTTTGGGCCGTCTGCTTCACAGCCCTGCTCTCTCTGACCACCAAGAGTAAATGAAGATGCAGCAGACAGAGGACCAAGTTGGCCCTCAGTTCAAAAAGTCGGCTGCAATACGCAGCCTTCGTTGTTTTTTTTCCTGATCTTTACTTGGCAGAATTAGCTGTCATCAAAGTGTAAATTGGTATGGAAAGCCATTGTTTTCCCTATCGGAAGGAACCAGAGAGGGGATACAAAAGGGCACAGAAGCCGTATTAAGTGGATTCTTGTTAATGTTCTCGCTATGTTCTCAAGACTGACAGCATTTAATGAGAACGTGAGGAGAATGCTTGAAAAACTCCACAACACGTGAAGACGAACCAAGGTCCGTGAACAGCCTTAAACTTTTGTCGTGACTAACAGTAAGGGTTTTGTTTTGTTTTTTTAGTTTTCAAGAAATTAACAAGTCATTCCTATGAATTGAGCACAAGGGCTTGGCTGATAATATAATAACTGTTGTTGCCTTAATACTTTTGCAGCACGTCGTACAGGCTTGCTGTAAACAGTTCTGGCAATTATCATCCTCCATAAGAGCACATAGTTGTTGTTGTTGTTGCATGAAGCAAGTAGATCTGGCCTTGGGAAAGGAGCAGTGAACCCTTAAAGGGGGGGGAGGAGAAAGACAAATGCCGTAGAAAGACCCGCAAAAATCACTTCATTTCAATTTCGTTTGCTATAAAAATCTGCAAGAGACTTTCAAGAACCTATTCATGGAGACTGCAACAATAAACTGCACTCCTAGATTTTCTGCAACTTCTAGTTTCTTGACCTTGCTTACCTTGAAGGAGTGATATAATGATTAAAGTTGAAAATCTATCGATGACTGGTATTATCGGCAATGTGTGAAAAGCTGGCATTGGATAAAATGTCTAGAAACCTTTGGAATGTGTGACGTTTTTAGGCAAAGAATGAAATGTCTGTGTTATTTTAATATGCTATATACTTCCCTTAGGGCTGGCATTGTATATAATAGCTAGGCATTATGCAGAGTGACAAGAACTATTTAGGCAAAGTAAATAAAGGGAGTCATGAAAAGGGTTAGAGTTAGGGTTAGTGCTAGGGTTAGATTACGGTTATCTAGACCAGGGGTCAGCAACCCGCGGCTCTGCATTGCATTGCACTGCGAATGTCGCATAGTTCAGTTTGTGTCTGGGTGTTTTATCTTTGGAGCGGACAAGCTTCTGCCTCAGTGTATTCTTGGGTTTAAAGTGCACATGCATGTTGTGTTAGTTGAAAATTGTCAACCAATGCAACATACATGCACTCCAGAGGTGGGTTCCTCCCGGTTCGGACTGGTTCGCCCAAACCAGTAGCAACTGGGTTGTATTTTATGACAGTTGTAGTATCCCAGGATCATGTGATCACCTTTTGTGACCTTCTGACAAGCAATGTCAATGGGGAATCCAAATTCACTTAACAACCGGGGTTACTAACTTAACAAATGCAATGATTCACTTAACAAGTGAATGTGGCAAAGAAAGTCGTAAAATGGGACAAAATCACTTAACAAATGTTTCACCTAGCAACAGAACTTTGGGGCTCAATTGTGGTCGTAACTCGTGGACTACCTGTATTGGCTTGCAAAGCAAACAAACTTTAGCCCAGTCCTTCTCAAATAGTGGGGTGCGCCCCCCTGGAGGGGCTCGGAGCAATGCCAGATGGGGAGTGTTTTCCCAGTTGCACGCTGCTCCGAGCCCGGAAGAGAAGGTGGCCAGGCGGGGCGGCTGCGTGGGTTCTTGTTGTTCGCAGTAGCCATGAACAGCGTGGACAAGGAGGAGCATCCTCTGCAGCTGGGCAAAAGCTTAGAATGGCACCCTAAAGCCTCCTTCCACACCATTTGCTGTGAGTGCCCGGCAGAGGCGGCGCTTATGGGCCAGGCCGGTGACCCCAAAACATCGGCTTGATTAAGCTGGCCTGGCCCCGTGCCAGAAAAGGGCCCTAACCACGATAGCCTATGCCTGCCTAACCGAAAACAGGCTCCACTGAGTTCAGTGTGACTTACTCCCAGGTAAGTGGGTAGAGCAGCCTTCCCCAGCCAATAGTTTGCTTGCAGCTTATAATAAGTAAAATAATAAATATTGACACTACAATTCCATTGGGGCCCAGATCTGAGAGTTGGGGGGGGGGGGGGCGAAATGTTTACTTCTTCCTGGGGGGGGGGGGGCGCGTAACAGAAAATAATTGAGAAGCACTGATAAGATGAGAATAACTCTCATTAGAGGCGAAAATAGATCTTTTCCCCGAATTCTGACATTAGAAAAGAAACCGCAGTTTAAAAGTCTAAGTAAAAAATTTTATTTCGGTACAAAAACAATAAATCCTCATTAATTACATCTCTGATATAAAAAGGCACGTCTTGCTTCAACAGAAGCTAGGAACAGAAGGACTGAACGGAGAAAGGAATGTACACATGCGTACTAGGAACATATCAATCAGGAATAAACCATTATATTAGATAGGGATGCAGCTCCCTGCATATACATGTAACAGGCAATATAAAAATCACTGCCTGACAAGCACTGCTTTAGCCCAAAGGTGAGCTAAAACTACATTTTGATTGGGCATGTGGCACCCCAGCCTAAACTCACCAAGACTTAGCCTTATGGTTTGCAAGGAAAGCTGTATGGGTCAGCCTTCCCTTCTGAAGCCATGTATTATGCATCAGCTCCGTTGGCTTAGTAATGTGGAACAAATACAATTTTTGAGCAGGCGATAGTGCCAATAGCCTTTTCCTTATCTTTCCTGGTAAGCAAAGCTTCAATGCACAGGGAGGGGGGCAGAATGAGACAACACACCACAGCCATCTCTCCATGGGACAACTTGCTGCAGGACAATTTAACCATTCTATTTAATTATTTAAAGTAAATAAAAAATTATTTTAATTTTTGCCATTCGCATTTCATTTTGTCCCTCCTTTTGCATCATTTCTTTAATGCTTCTATCCCACGATTTCTTTGATATTCGTGTATCTCTGGCCCTGCAGCGAGTTGTCCTGTGGTGAATTGAATGTGGTGAGTTGTCCCGCAGTGAGTTGGCCGTGATGAGTTGGCCATGATGAGTTGGCCATGGCAAGTTGGCCGTGATGAGTTGGCCATGGCAAGTTGGCCATGATGAGTTGGCCATGGCAAGTTGGCTGTGATGAGTTGGCCATGGCAAGTTGGCTGTGATGAGTTGGCCATGGCAAGTTGGCCGTGATGAGTTGGCCATGGCAAGTTGGCTGTGATGAGTTGGCCATGGCAAGTTGGCCGTGATGAGTTGGCCATGGCAAGTTGGCCATGATGAGTTGGCCATGGCAAGTTGGCCGTGATGAGTTGGCCATGGCAAGTTGGCCATGATGAGTTGGCCATGGCAAGTTGGCCATGATGAGTTGGCCATGGCAAGTTGGCCATGATGAATTCACCATGGCAAATTGTCATAGACCCGGGAGGGGGAGCTAACAGATCCCTCAGGTGAGACTGTTCATATCAGCACCGCTGGTCAAAAATGCACAATACTGAATACAGTTGCACAGGTCTACCCGTCACATGCAATGTCATGCTAGGAGTCATAAAGAGAGACTTTGTGAAATGAAATCTCTTTTGGTTGTTTTAGCCAGAGACTCAGAAACATAGAAAGGAATCAAGGATTGCAGGTAGTCCTTGACGTATGATCACAATTGAGCTCCAAAGCTCCATTGCTAAGTGAGAGACTTGTTCAGTGAGTTTTGCCCCATTTTACAACCTCTCTTGCCCCTGTTGTTAAATGAATCACTACACTTGTTAAGGTTGTTAAGTGAGTTGGGCTTCCCCATTGACTTGGCTTGTCAGAAAGTCGCAAAAGGAGATCGCAATGACCCCAGGACAATGCAACCGTCATAAATATGAGTCAGTTGCCAAGGGTCTGATTTTTGATCACGTGACCATGGGGATGCTGCAATGGTATAAAATGGTCATAAGTCACTATTTCCAGTGCCATTGTAACTTTCAATGACTAGTTGTAAGCCAAGGACTAACTATTTCACAAGGACATGGCCTAAAGCAAAGGGGACATCCATGGAGGATGGGAGGGAGTTGTAAGAGAAGTCAGGATGGTAGCCATTTTGACTTTTTTGACCCCCTTGGATACCCTTGCCAACAGTTTCACTTTAACACTATATTGTGATATGCATGCTGATGGGCATTAGTTACTGCCATTTCTACACCAGTCTATGGTTCATTAACTGATGTGTTTCTGCCTCGTATGAGAATCTTTGAGTCAGGGAATTGCGCAGCGGATGTCCAAACGAAAGTTAGAGACACTGACATGAACGTGTATTTTTATATAAATAAAGACATTTAACATCTATGTTTACAGCCAATAAAATAGTCAGGCACACTACTTCATGAGGTAAATCATGAGGTAAATCGTGAGGTAAATCACACACACACAGAAGAAAAAGGCGGGGGAAAGGGACACTCCCCCTTTACACCCAGCAACCAATCACAGTGCAGATTGCCTCATGCAGGAGCCAGCGCTTTCCCAATCAATCAACTATAACTGTGTGTTCTAGATCATTGTACAACCCCCACTGTTCCAGCTACTAAATTTAAATATGTTAACACTTTGTAAGAATAGAATAGAATAGAATAGAATAGAATAGAATAGAATAGAATAGAATAGAATAGAATAGAATAGAATAGAATAGAATAGAATAGAATAGAATAGAATACCAGAGTTGGAAGGGACCTTGGAGGTCTTCTAGTCCAACCCCTGGCTCAGGCAGGAAACCCTATACCATTTCAGACAAATGGTTGTCCAATCTCTTTGTTAGAACCTCCAGTGTTGGAGCACAACTTCTGGAGGCAAGCTTTTTTTTCTGGAGGCAAGATTAATTGTTCTGTCAGGAAATTTCTCCTTAGTTCTAGGTTGTTCCTCTCCTTGATTAATTTCCACCCATTGTTTCTTGTTCTGCCCTCGGGTGCTTTGGAGAATAGTTTGACTCCCTCTTCTTTGTGGCAACCCTTGAGATATTGGAACACTGCCGTGTCACCCCTATTCCTTCTTTTCATTAAACCTTTTCATCAAAGACAATGCAACAATTGTTCCGAACTGAAGATTCAAAAAGATTTGTACTTTTTTGCCAGACAAGATTATTCTGGGTTCCTCCTTACCATCTCACGCAGTTCTTCCTTTTTCCTATGCATGTTGCATTGATGCTTGACCCTGGGCTTTTATCTTTATTGAAGGCTACGCTAAGTCATCCACAAAGCCTAATTTGTTTAATTTCACCTTCCGTTTTTCTGTCATCCTCCTAATTGCATTAACCCCCCTGTCAATTGGGGTGTGTAAATTAACCCAAATTAAATTGAATTGAAATATTTTATACAGGTAGTCCTTGACTCATGACCGCAATTGAGCCCAACATTTCTGTTGCTAAGTGAAACATTTGTTAACTGCATTTTTCTGCCTTTTATGACCCTTCTTGCCACCATTAAAGAATAGAATAGAATAGAATAGAATAGAATAGAATAGAATAGAATAGAATAGAATAGAATAGAATAGAATAGAATAGAATAGAATTCTTTATTGGCAAGTATGATTGGACACACAAGGAATTTGTCTTTGGTGCATATGCTCTCAGTGTACATAAAAGAAAAGATACATTTGTCAAGAATCATGAGGTACAACACTTAATGACTGTCATAGGGTACAAATAAGCAGTCACATTGTTAATTATTTATTTATTTTATTTATTTTGTGAGATTTATATACCGCCTCACAGTGCAAGCACTCTCTAAGCGGTTTATACCAGTAAGCAATGTATATTTATATTGCCCCCAACAATCTGGGTCCTCATTTTACCTACCTTGGAAGGATGGAAGGCTGAGTCAACCTTGAGCCGGTGAGATTTGAACCGCTGACCTACAGATCACAGTCAGCTAAAGTGGCCTGCGGTTAAGTTCACTGTTAACTGAATCACTGAAGATCAAATCTGGATGCAGTATTCCAAGTGTGGCCTTACCAAGGCATTATAAAGTGGTATTAACACTTCACGTGATTGCAATGAATTTGTGCTCATCTGAATAATGTTCTTACACAATTCCTTTTTTAGGCAGTTGGGTTGTTACTTTGGTAGTGGAGCACATGGTTGGTATGGATTGTTTTTTGATAGACTTGCATTCCTACCGTAATTTGCCCTCATTTCCTCTGCTGATGAGAATATCCTGAATATAAGTTTTGCATGAGACCAAATGAGACATTTTGCTATTACTATTTTCCGAAGTATGTTACACAGCTTGACATAATCAACACAATCAAAGGCCTTTTATATAATCAGCGAAGCACATAATAATTTCCTTTGGTATTTTTTTCCTGGCTTTCCTAGTTCTTTAGTGTCGATCATCTAAAACAGGGCTCACCGACCTTAGCAACTTTAAGACTTGTGGACTTTGACTCCCAGAATTCCCCAGCCAATGTGGGGAATTATGGGAGTTGACATCCACAAGTCTTAAAGTTGCCAAGGTTGGAGACCCCTGGTCTAAAATGTAGCAATAGCACTTAGCACTTAGACTTATATACCGCTTCATAGTGCTTTACAGCCCTCTCTAAGCGGTTTACAGAGTTCAGCATATTGCCCCCCAACAATCTGGGTCCTCATTTTACCGACCTCAGAAGGATGAGTCAATCTGAGCCGCTGAGATTTGAACCGCTGACCTGCTGAACTAGCAGCCAGCTGAAGTAGGTTGCAGTTCTGCTTTTAACCACTGCGCCACCTTGGCTCTTATGTCTCCGTATGTCTCTAATGTCTCCTATTACATAGCTTCACGCTCCACAGGTAGTCCTCGACTTACTACAGTTCATTTAGTGACCGTTCTAAGTTACAACGGCACTGAAAAAGTGACTTATGATCATTTTTCACACTTATGACCTTTGTAGCATCCCCATGATCACATGGTCAAAATACAGATGCTTGGCAACTGGTTTATACTTATGACCGTTGCTATGTCCCGAAGTCAGGTGATCACGTTTTGCAACCTTTAGACAAGTAAAATCAATGGGGGAAGCCAGATTCACTTAACGCCGTGTTACTAACTTATTGACTGCGGTGATTCACTTAACAACTGTGGCAAGAAAAGTTGTAAAATGGGGCAAAACTCACTTAACCAACATCTCACTTAACAACAGAAATGTTGGCCTCAGTTGTGTTCATAGGTCAAGGACTAGCTATACATATGCTCAGAAACACACCCTGTAACTTAGCATGTGCTGCTGAATTTCAGTTGCAAAATGTCGGCACCATACAGCTTCCTTTACACACACGTGCACAACTAAGATTGAAATGGGGAGCAGTGGTGGGTTCCTACCGGTGCAGTCCACTCTGTCGTTCCGGTAGTGGCCAGCAGATGGCACTATTTGCGTGCGACAGCTCCAGTGCCATCTTCGGCGGTCCGTCGCGCACGTCGCCATCTTTTTTTAAGAATTTTTGGGCTTTTTTGCTTCTGCGCATGCGCGGAAGCAAAATCTCGCCGAAATCTTGCGAGGGAATGCGCGCGCGAGAGAGATTTCGGCGAGATTTTGCTTCCGCGCATGCGCAGAAGCAAAATCGTGTGAGGGGGCACGCGCGTCCCCGCGTGAGATTTTGGTGAGATTTTGCTTCCGCGCATGCGCAGGAGCAAAATCGGCCCGTGCACAAAACGTGGAGATGCGCGCGCAGCGCACCAGTATCGGTAAGTGAGCAACCCGCCCTTGAATGGGAGAATACATTGAACTGTTCGTCTCACACACACAAGCACCAAAACACGTCTGGTGTTCACAGATGAAAAATTTGGATGAGCAGGAAAGTTGTTATAGTATAAAATTAATCCCCTACATTAGTTGGGAAGGCTATAGCAATGTCTCGGTCTTAACATGGGGTCATTGCCGCCAAAATACAGATATTCTCCAACTTATGACCACAATGAGCCCCACATTTCTGTTGCTAAGCGAGACAGTTGTTAGTGAAGTTTTCCCCATTTTATGACCTTTCTTGTTCGGGGTGGGCACAAAAAAAAATTGTAATAAAAATATT
The DNA here is from genome assembly GCA_023053685.1 of Diadophis punctatus similis. Lineage (NCBI taxonomy): Eukaryota > Metazoa > Chordata > Lepidosauria > Squamata > Dipsadidae > Diadophis > Diadophis punctatus. The sequence continues at coordinate 2,312,092 of JALIGW010000054.1, read as the reverse complement.
TTTTAAAAAAATGTTGTCATTCCTGTAAACTCTGTTCTAGGAATGTCCATAAGTCAAACAGCAGAAAAAAGCTTCTTTTGAATCAAATACATATTAATAAACGAGAATATTTGTAGTTCAGGGTTGACGTGAAGGGTCCTTGGTGGTCTCTGAACTTGCTTGCTCGCACTGAGGATGTTACCTAGTTTGGGTAATGAAAGGTCTGCAAGAAAGCAAGAAGGCTCAGGGAACACCCAGAATCCCTCAAGTACATATGTCTGGACCAGAGAAACAATAACATGCATTTAAAATGAGAGCCAGTTTAGTGGTTAAAGCACCAGCTAGAAACCAGGAGCCCATGAGTTCCAGTCCTGCCTTAGGCATCGAAAACTGACTAGGTGACTTTGGGCCAGTCAATTAATCAGTGGAACAGCTTGCCTCCAGAAGTTGTGAATAGTCCAACACTGGAAGTTTTTAAGAAGATGTTGGATAACCATTTGTCTGAAGTGGTGTAGGGTTTCCTGCCTAAGCAGGGGGTTGGACTAGAAGACCT
>JALIGW010000054.1:2304060-2306560 GCA_023053685.1 Diadophis punctatus similis | reverse complement strand
TGGACCCGTTTCCCACAGAAAAGAAAACACCGGGAACCACAAAACGCTTCCCGTGCCTGACTATTTCCTGAGCGGCCACAAAACTAGCATACATAGTTGAATTAAAGATTCTGTTTTCTTCTGAAACTTTTCTTTTCTTGGATTTATCCATGGTTGGCCTACCGGGGGTCGAAAAGCTTAATAAAACTGTGCATCGGTGGGTGTCGCACATTGGCAGTTGTGACACATATTTTGAGCGACAGGGAGCCGCAGCAGAGGGATGGAAGAGCCACATGCGGCTCCAGAGCTGCGGGTTGCTGACCCCTGTTCTAGGAGAAGGGTGAGTGCTAGCTTTCTACGGAAGGAAGGAAGGAAGGAAGGGAGGGAGGGAGGGAGGGAGGGAGGGAGGGAGGGAGGGAGGGAGGGAAGGAAGGAAGGAAGGAAGGAAGGAGGAAGGAAGGAGGAAGGAAGGAAGGAAGGAAGGGAGGGAGGGAGGGAAGGGAGGGAGGGAGGGAAGGAAGGAGGGAGGGAGGGAGGGAGGGAAGGAAAGAAGGAAGGAAGGAAGGAAGGAAGGAAGGAAGGAAGGAAGGAAGGAAGGAAGGAAGGAAGGAAGGAAGGGAGTTAGTTTCCAATTTCCTTTGCCCCAATAAAACCACAATTAACAAAATGATCTCCTATGGCAAGTGGCTTTTTGCACAGAGTTCTTGTCTCCTCATGTTCCTGCCTGCTCTTCCATCATTACCCACAGACTGTTTTGCCAACACCCTCTGCCTCATCCTGGCACTGAGCGCCTTCTGCTTCTCCCTTCCTCAATTCCCTCCCCCGCAACCCATCGATGCAGCCTTTCCCCAAATGTCAGCCGGGCTGTGTCTGCAAGCAACAGGAGATAATAATGCCTACAAACATTTCCAAGCCCCAGAAGAACCCCATGGAAACGGCGGTTGGCACATTTTGGGGGGAAAAAAAACCAACCAGGAAAGCCAAATTTTTATTCAGCTTCTCCGCGCGCTGGGGTTTTTATTGCAGCCTGGGGGGGAAGGCCGGGAGTTTGTTTCAATACAGCAAGTGACATCCGAATGGTTGCTGACCGTTCAGGGACTTTGGGCATCGTCCCCTTGGAAGGCCGAAGGGCATTCAAATAATAAAGATGCATCAAATGGGTGGGTGGGTGGGGGGTGCTTGCATCTCTGTTTCCCTAAAGGCTGCCAGCTCTGTGGTCAGTGGGTGGGCTGGCAGCTGAGGAAAGAGGGGAGGGCTTTCCCCCTCCCATTGTCTGGGTTGCTTGGCAACTGCGTTCCCATGGAGATATTTGTACACTCAAAACCTGGGGACCAAGGGACAAGACAGCTGACCCTTCAGAAAGGCAGAAAGGGATGTTGGGCTGGAAACAGGTGAGACTGAGCCCCCTGAGGGGTGGGACAGGAGTGGGGAGGTGGGTGGAAAGAAGGGGGAGCTCTCCCTCTGGCCCAGGTAGATCATCTGGAGCCCTCCAGATGTTGTGGAACTACGGTTCTCAGCATTCCCCAGCCTGTGGGGCTGTATTTTGTGATCCTAGCTGTCTCGTGCAACTGTTCCTTTCACTTGGAATCTCTTTTGGACCGTCTTTTTCCAAATTAAGGGTGAAAAGAAATTCCAAATTGCAAAATATCCTACTTGATAAATAGGGATGGGCTCGTTTGGTCTATGCTACAGAGAGTTTTCCGTCTTCCTTCCTTCCTTCCTTCCTTCCTTCCTGCCTTCCTTCCTTCCTTCCTTCCTTCCTTCCTTCCTTCCTTCCTTCCTTTCTTTCTTTCTTTCTTTCTTTCTTTCTTTCCATCTCTTCCTTCCTTTGCTCCTTCATCTCAACTTTCCTTCCTTCCTTCCTTCCTCCCTCCTATTTTATCCTTTCTTCTTTCTTCCTTTTCCTTCCTTCCTTTCTTCCTCCTGCCCTCCCTCTCTTTTTATCCTTTCTTCTTTCCTTCCTTTTTCCCTCCTTTTATCCTTTCTTCCTTTCTTTTTTCTTCCTTCTTCCCTTCCTCCATTTTATCCTTCCTTCCTCCTTCCTTTTATCTTTCCTTCCTTCTTTCCTTCCCTTTTCCCTCCTTTTATCATTTCTTCCTTTCTTTTTTATTCCTTCTGTCCTTTCTCCATTTTTATCCTTCCTTCCTCCTTCATTTTATCCTTCCTTCCTTCTTCCCTCCCTTTTTATTCCTTCCTTCTTCCTTTCTTTCTTTTTCTTTCTTCCTTACTTCCTCCTTCCCTCCCTGCCTTTTTATCCTTCCTTCCTTCCTTCCTTTCTTCTTTTCTTTTTTGTCTATCTTGATAAATGTCGATACAATTGACACAGACATTGCATTTTATCTGGTTACTGAGTCTGGTTTTTGGGGTGGGGAATGAAGGACTCATATGTAAACTATAAACTAATCAAAACTTCTGACTCATCCTGCAAGCTAAGGCACCTCCAAAATTATCTCTACTAGCCAAGGTTAATATTAACCAAGATTAATGTTTTGCATGAGTATTACATCTTTCACTAACCTGC
>JALIGW010000054.1:2126560-2299060 GCA_023053685.1 Diadophis punctatus similis | reverse complement strand
TGAACTACATTTAGATCAGATTGGAGGCGACGTAGTTGTAAATTGTCTAATCCCAGTATTTCAAGTCTGGTGGAATAAGGTATTTTGTTGTGAGCGGAGGAGTGAAGGACTCTTCTTGTGAAATATTTCTGGACTCTCTCGATTGTATTTATGTCTGATATGCATATGTCTGCTGCTAGCTCTGCTGGTAGCCGACGGGCCACAACAGTTGCCTGGGATAATGTGTTTCACTCCATGGCTTAAAACCTCCTTGAATTTTTTTTTTCCTCAGCAGCTTCCCAAAAAGTGGCTGGAAAGTGAGCCATCATGGCCGACGCTAAAACTCTACTGAGAAACAAGCCGACCCAACGGTTTCGGAAACCTTTGCCTTCCTGCGATGTGAGCAAGATGAACCCCGAGCAAAAAGCACGCTATTTGGCCTTTGCCGATCCCTCCAAGCCGGACGTGAAAACAATGCTGGCCACAGCTCTTATGAAAGAGAGGAAAGTCCTGGACACTCGGCAAAAGGAACTGGAAGATAAAAACCTGATTGGGGTCCTCAAGGCTTCCGAAGCGCGGAACCGCCTTCGAAACTCAAGGCTCCAGTACCAGAGTTTGAGAGTGAGTGGGCTTGGGTTTTCTGCTTAGAATAAGAGAATCGGAAGAGACCTAGTGTCAAGGTTCCAAATAGCATCTAAGCATAAATCAGAGTCCAAGGCAAAGTATTCCTCAAAGTCCCAATTTATTAATGGAGCCATGTTGGCACAGATGTGGGAAACCCGAATCTGAAGCTACCAAGGATTCCCCACCCAGTTTAAAGTTCATTCCCCTTGTCCCACACCCCCATCATGATGCCCACTCATCTTCTGCCAGTGTGTCCGATACTCCCATCCGGTTCCAGGCAGGTGCAGAACAAAGGATGACCTTGAGAGTCTAGAACAGTGGTTCCCAACCTGGGGGTCGGGACCCCTTTGGGGGTCGAATGACCATTTCCCATGGGTCGCCCCGGCATCCTCAGCTCCCCCCCCCCCACTGCCACAAGCCTGGCCATATCGACTCAACTTGCCCGAGCCCTCCGATTGGTCGGGAGAGGTGCCATTCAGTGAGAGGCGTTTGTGACGCCTGGCGGCCGAGCTTTGACAGCATCAGCTAAGGGGCCAGTTTTGCTTTGAATTCTGGGAGTTGAAGTCCAGGCACCTTAAAAGTTGCTGAGATTGAGAAATATTGCTGTACACTTGTTGGTTATCAAGTCTAAATACAGAAGTAGACTTGTTGTGGAAGATGATATTCCTTGTGCTCTTGCAAAGACTGGCCCGAGAATTTCTGATCTGGCATAATTACATATTGTTTTTGTGATTAATCGCTATGCTTTAATTATGTTCAATTTGTAACAATGAAAATACATCCTGCATATTAGATATTTACATTACGATTCATAACAGTAGCAAAATTACAGTTATGAAGTAGCAACGAAAATAATTTTATGGTTGGGGGTCACCACAACATGAGGAACTATATTAAGGGGTCGCGGCATTAGAAAGGTTGGGAACCACTGGTCTAGAAAGAATTTGTTATGGCTACATCTACACCCCTCATGCAACCACCCCTCCCATCTTCCCATAGCAAGAATACATTCTAAGCATAGTGTGGCAAGCCAAGGCTCCCAACGAACGATGGCTTCGGCTTGACACCTCAGAGGTCTTCTAGTCCAACCTCCAGGCCGTGGCCCGCTACTGGGCCGTGAGCTGTTCTGAACAGGGCTGCAGAAGGGGCGGGTGAGCAATGGTGAGCACATCCCCACTTGCACAAATGGGGCTTTGCACACGCACACAGTTTCTGGCCGCTTGTGTGGAATTATCCGCTCTCCCTCCCAACTCCCTGCCAGTCTGCAAAGCCAGAAGGATTGGGGAACTTATTCTAGTCCAATCCCTGCCCAATCAGGAGATCCTATACCAGTGATGGTTAACCTTTTCGGCACCAAGTGCCGGAACTGTTGTGTGTGCATGAGGCCGAAACCTGGAAGAGAGCAGCTGGCTGGCACACATGCGCACCACAGAATCCAGAAGAGCAATTGGCGACAGCGCGCATGCCCACAGAGAGGGCTCTGCGTGCCACCTCTGGCACGTGTGCCATAGGTTCGCCATCACGGTCCTATAACTACCTCAGACAAATAGGAGCCGAGGTGGCGCAGCGGGTAAAGTGCAGTACTGCAGGACACTTTAGCTGATCGTGGTCGTGGCTGTGGTCGTAAGTCGGGGACTTGCCTGTCATGCGCCACGTCGCTGGTATGAATTTTCTCGCCAAAGTTCATCTTTTGTTTCTTTTGGCTCCAGGCGCAAGAGATCAACTTCCTGATCTCCTTCCAGAGGAACGCAAAAGGCGCCGTGAGGTTGGAAGTCTTCCTCCCACCCAGGAGAAACATTGCAAAATTGTCTGACTGCATGGACACCCTTCAGGTAAATCGATGTTAGCTATAGAAACTTCCCGGTTAAGCCTTCCCCAATATTTATTTATTTATTTATTTATTTATTTATTTATTTATTTATTTATTTATTTATTTATTTATTTATTTATTTATTTATTTATTTATTTACTTATTTACTTACTTACTTATTTATTTATTTATTTATTTATTTATTTATTTATTTATTTATTTATTTATTTATTTATTTAGTGTTCTTCTATGCCGCCCTACTCCTTGAGGACTCAGGGCGGCGTACAGCATTTTAAGGAACAGCTAAACAATAAAATGACTAAAAACAATTTAAAAAGAGTTTTAAAAAGACATACAAAACCATGCATACGTGGAGGGAAAGTTGTCTCAAAATCACCCCGCCTGCAGGAAGAGCCATGTCTTAATGGCTTTTCGGAAGGCCAGCAAGGTGGCGTGAAAAAGTTTTTGGGGTTTTTAAATTTTTAAGATTTTACTAAATTTTAATTGTATTAAATTAGGGCCACATTGAATATTTTCTTTTAAATGTATTTTAATGTTTATATTGTATTTTTTACTTGGCTGTTCACCGCCCCGAGTCCCCTGGAGAAGGGCGGTATATAAATTTAATTAAACTGAAACTGAAACTGAAACTGAAACTAATTCGGATCTCTGGGCGCAGCTGGTTCCAGAGAGCAGGGGCCCCCACAGAGAAGGCCCTCCCCCTTGGCCCCGCCAGTCGACATTGTTTGGTTGATGGGACCTGGAGGAGACCCACTCTGTGGGACCTAACCGGTCGAAGGGAAGTATGAGGTAGGATGCGGTCCCGGAGGTAGTCTGGACCTAAGCCATGTAGGGCTTTAAAGATGATGATCAACACCTTGAATTGCACCCGGAGACCGATGGGCAACCAGTGCAGCTGGCGGAGTATACAGATGGCTATTGGCCTGATTCTCTCAATAAAAGCAATAAAGCTCCCTTAATCGGAACAGAGCTGGAAGGGACCTTGGAGGTCTTCTAGTCCAACCCCCTGCTCAAGCAGGGGGTTGTCCAATCTCTTCTTAGACCTCCAGGGATGAAGCACCCACAACTTCTGAAGTCAAGCTGTTCCACTGGTTAATTGTTCTGTCAGGGAAGTTCTCCTTAGTTCTAGGTTGTCTATGGAGTCCTCCAGGTCATAGTTGTCCCAAAGGTGCTTTTTCACCACACCTGTTTGCACCTATTTGGGCACAGAAGAACCTCCAAGTGGCCTCAGTGACTCTCTGAATAAAAGGATACAAATGACCAGCTGTGTGCAAGGAATATAAATCCTTCCATTCCCCACCATCCTGTCAGAGCTGAAGAAGCTTCTTGGATGAGAAGCGAAACGTCTTCAGAGAAAAACCAGAAAGTCCAGTTTCCTCTTGAAAAAAGCACCTTTAGTTCCAGGTTGCTTCTCTCCTTGATTAGTTTCCATCCGTTGTTCCTTGTCCGGCCTTCAGGTGCTTCAGAAAATAAATTAACCCCCCTCTTATTTGTGGCAGCCCCTCAAATACTGGAATCCTGCTATGATGTCACCCCTAGTCCATTTCTCTACACTAGGGGTGTCAAACACAAGGCCCGTGGGCTGAATCCGGGCCGCAATGTGGTCAGATCCAGCCCATGGGGCAGTCCTGGAAAATTTAAGGGGCCTGCCGACATCGCTTCGGCCCGGTCTACCCAATGCGAAGAGGAAACATGCCAGTAGTTTGGGGAGTGGCGTCAAACTGGCCACACCCACCCAGTCAGCCACGCCCACCCAGCTCCCCCCCCCCCGAGGTTGACCACAGCCCTGATTCGGCCCTCAATGAAATTGAGTTTTGACACCCCTGCTCTAGACTAACCACACCCAGTTCCTGCAACTATTATTTGTATGTTCTTTATATTTTCTATTTCCCATTTTGGGAACTTGCCCTTGCAATCCAGGAAGTCCTCGACTTACAACCATTCATTTAGCGACCGTTTGAAGCAGGGGTGAAATGCTCCCGGTTCGCTCGTGCCTGTTGGTCGTCGGAGAGCCGATCGCGAAGGCAGTGTGCGGCTCCACCTACCTGCCCGGACGCCGCCATTTGGGTTCTTTTACCCTCTGCGCATGCGCAAAGCGTTCTGTGCATGCGCAGAGGGTAAAAGAACCCAAATGGCGGCGTCCAGGCGGGTAGGCGGAGCCATGCACTGCCTTCGCGATCGGCTCTCCGACGACCGACAGGCACGAGTGAACTGGGAACATTTCACCCCTGGTTTGAAGTCACAACAGCACTGGAAAATGTGACTTCTTTCCTTCTTTCTTTTTTTAACTCTTCGGATGTCGAGGGGGGGAAAAGTGACTTATTTATTATTTATTTATTAGTTGCATTTGTATGCCGCCCACTCCACAGAGACTCTGGGCGGCTCACAACAGTAAAAATTCACATGCAACAACAAATATAAAAAGCATTAAAAACAATAGACATTAAAACATTAAAAAACATTAAAAACCACAATTTAAAAACCCATACAATAAATCATTCATGGGGCCAAGAATGATCGGTGTTGTATTAAAATCATTGGCCCCAGGCCTGTCGACAAAGCCATGTTTTTACTGCTTTTCTGAAGGCTGGCAGGGTGGGACTTATGACTCTTTCTCACACGACCATTGCAACATCCCCATGGTCACAGGATCAAGATTCAGGCACCTGGCAATCTGACTCATATTTCCAACGGTTGCAGTGTCTCTGGGTCACATCATCAGCTTTGCTGACCTTCTGACAAGCCAAGTTAATGGAGAAGCCAGCTTCCCTTAAGAACCGTGTGACTAACTTAACAGCAGCAGTGATTCACTTAACAACGGTGGTAAGAAAGGTCATAAAATGATACAAAACTCATTCACAACTGTCTGGCTTAGCAACAGAAATTTTGGGCTCGATTGTGGTCGTAGGTCGAGGACTACCTGTATATGGAAATGGGCAGTGGCGGGTTGCTTTCTTACCGGTGCCGGTGTGCTGCGCGCGTATCTCCATGTTTTGGGGGCGTGCGCACACGCTATGTGTGCGCGACCCCTCACGCGATTTTGCTTCTGCGCATGCACGCAAGCAAAATCTCACCGAAATCTCTCTCGCGCGCATCCCCTTGCGAGATTTTGGCGCGATTTTGCTTCCGCGCATGCGCAGAAGCAAAATCGCCCAAAAATTCACATAAAAAGATGGCGACGCGCGCGACGGACCGGCGGAGAGGGCTCCGGAGCGGTCGCGCGCAAATTGCGCAATCAGCCGCTCCCTACCGGAGCTACGCTTCGGTCACCTCCGGCAGGAACCCACCTCTGGAAATGGGCTTTAAAATGCTGGCTGACTTTGCCAGGGTACTAAAAGAGTCTTTTTAAAATAAAAATAAAAATAAAAATAAAAGAAAAGAAACCCAGCAGGGATTTTCTTCTATCTAACTATGGGAAGTTTTGCTGCCTTCTAGCTCAGCGGGGGATATTTTAAGCTCAATTGTGGTCCTAAGACAGGGACTAACTGTATATATTTCGGGCAGCTGCTTTCTTAAATATTCCTTTCCTTTTCTGAACTTCTCATTCCCCTCCCCTTTTCTCTGTTTTTCAGCGAGGTCGGATTGAAGAGATTCTGGAAGATGAAAGCGGTGAGATCTATATCCGGAGGCCTTGAGACCTCCTAGGGAACAAGAAATGATAAGGGAAATAGGATATGGATTAACCCAGAAAGAGGGAATTTACTCTGAAGGGTTTCGACGTAGCAAACCACCGCTCTTTAATAAACTGTGTGGATTATCAGAGGCTCCAAACCCAAGTTAGGGAAACTACAGATAAGTCTATTTTTAAATGCACCTCCTAACAGAATAACAGAGTTGGAAGGGACCTTGGAGGTCTTCTAGTCCAACCCCCTTAAGCAGGAGAACCTAAACCCGTGATGGCGAACCTATGGCACGCGTCCCAGAGGTGGCACGCAGAGCCCTCTCTGTGGGCACGCGTGCTATCGCCAGCTGCTCTTCTGGGTTCTGTCACGCGCATGTGCGCTGGACAACTGGTCTTCAGGAGCATGCACGTGCCGGAACCAAGAAGAGAGCAGCTGGCTGGTACACATGCGCGCGATGGAACCCGGAAGAGCAGCTAGCCGCCGTGCGCATGCGCACCGGCCAACTGCTCTCTTCCGGGTTCCGGCACTCCGGCGCGCACATGCGCTCCAGTTTTAGCACTCGGGTGCCGAAAAGGTTAACCATCTAGGTTGCTTCTCTCCTTGATGAGTTTCTATCCGTTGCTTCTTGTCCTGCCTTCAGGTGCTTTGGAGAATAGCTTGACCTCCCCTCTTCTTGAGCCGAGGTGGAGCAGTGGTTAGAGTGCAGCACTGCAAGCTAGTTCAGCTGACTGCTAGCTGCAGTTCGGCAGTTCAAATCTCACCGGCTCAAGGTTGACTCGGCCTTCCATCCTTCCGAGGTTGGTAAAATGAGGACCCAGATTGTTGGGGGCAAGAGGTTGACTCTGTAAACCGCTTAGAGAGGGCTGTAAAGCACTGTGAAGCGGTATATAAGTCTAAGTGCTGTTGCTGTTGCTATCCTTTGTGACAGCCCCTCAAATATTAAGTATGACAATGAAAAGTTTTGTGTCAGATTTGGGACAATGCTGAATTTGGGTTGATTGAATCACAACCTTTGATGAGATTGGCACTTTTCAATTCTGCATCTTTAGTTCAGACTTGGAAATCTTATTTTCTGTTCAACCTGTACAGATCTAACCAAATAAGCCTAAGAAAAATAACTCTCAAAATCCATCAGGATGTTAATAATACGCTCGGGGATATCTTGCAGTTGGGATGGGAGGGTGTCTGAAGAATCAAGATGGCGGGTGTAGCTGCGCCATAAAAGCCACGCCCCTTCTACGCAACACCTGTAAAAGGGGGCAGGGCCTTTGCGTCCACAGCCACCATCTTGAATTTTTGGACTCACACAAAATACAGAAGTCCCCGATAGTGATGCGCATCCTGTATGTTTGAAATCTGATAAATTAGCAGCCAATCCACTTGCTTAAAAGAGGCCTTTCCCTTTTTGGACCCCAAATCGTGTTTTTTGTAATTGTGTTGCATCTCTTGCAATTGTTAAATGTGAGAGGCAGATCTACCGGTATATAAAAAAAATTATCGGCATGCAAGAACCTCATTGTGTTCCATGGGACCTCTGGATTTCTGCCAGCATGTTACAGATCACAAAAACGGTTGCCACAAGTCACATAACTGTCACAATACACCATTTTACCAGAAGGCAAATGTTTGAGGTTGCTTCTCCAATAAACCTCTCCTCTTGCATTCCTTTAAACCTGCAAGAACGCTCTGCAAATGCTCACTTAAAATTGAAGTTGAATAAAATTAGTCCTTGACTTACAACAGTTCATTTAGGGACCGTTTGAAGTGACAACAGCACTGAAAAAAATGACTTATGACCGTTTTTCAACACTTACGACCATTGTGGCATCCCCATGGTGATCAAAATTCAGACAGCTTGCAACTGACTCATATTTATGACGGGTTGCAGTGTGCCGGGATCATGTGCTCCCCTTTGGAGACCTTGATTGGTGAAGCCAGATTCACTTAATAACCGTGTTACTAACTTAACAACAGCAGTGATTCACTTAACAACGGTGGCAAGGCAGGTCGTAAAATGGGGCAAAATTCACTTCACTGTCTCACTTAGCAACAGAAATGCTGGGCTCAGTTGTGGTTATAAGGCAAGGACTACCTGTACTTTATTTGGCCAAGTGTGATTAGACACACACGGAATTTGTGTACTCTCAGTGTACATGCAAAGCAACAGGATAACGATAATCGTAATAACAATAATACGAATAAGAGGGAAGTAAAGAAGATAATAAGAAGGATACATGATAATACTACAGCCATACTACAATGGGTAAATTACACATAGGCATAGAAATTGTCCTGCGTTGTCTCTTCGCAGAATGAAATAAATTAATTCAATATTGTACAAGTAAGTCCTCCTTTAACAACTGGTTGCTTAGCAGCCATTTGAACTTACAACTTACCCTCCCCCCAGAAGGTTCAGCTGGTCCTCGACTTACAACAGTTCATTTAGTGACCGTTCAAAGTTGCAACATCACTGAAAAAAAGTGACTCATGATCATTTTTCACACTTACAACCGTTGCAGTTTCCTCATGATCACGGGATCAATATTCAGGCAGTTGGCAACTGTCTCACATTTATGACGGTTGTAGTGTCCCGGGGTCATGTGATTCCCCTTTTGCGACCTTCTGACCAGCAAAGTCAATAGAAGAACCAAACTCACTTAACAACCGTGTTACTAACTTAAGAACTGCAATGATTCACTTAACAACTGTGGCAAGGAAGGTTGTAAAATGAGGCAAAACTCACTTAACAAATGTCTCGCTTAGCAACATAAATCTTGGGGTACATTGTGTTCGTAAGTTGAGGACCACCTGTACTTATGATGATTTTGAAGTTCTGATGGTTGCACACGCAAATGTCACGTGATCGCATTTGGGGACACTGAGCCACCAACTCGCATTTACTTCTGGCCCAAAAAGCCCATTGGATAAACAGATTTGTTTAATGATCGCAGAGTTCACTTAACGACCTCAGCATTCACCACCAGAAAAAAATGGACGTGGTCATGTGGCGACTGCTTAATGACTGTAACAAGCCGGAAAAGATTGGCCCCTTCCGGCTATCTTTACTCAAGTAGAATGTAAGAATATATTCAGAATATAAGGAAACAAAATAGATTTCGATCACACAATGCTCCGTTTTTGAACCCTTACAACTTACAACCGTAATTGTGAGGCTCAATTACAGGCAGTCCTCGACTTAGACCACAACTGAGGCCAAAATTTCTAAGTGAAACATTTGTTAAGTGAATTTTGTCCCTATGACTTTACTTGCCACGGTTATTAAATGAATCACTGCAGTTGTTAAGTTAGCAACGTATTCGTTAAGTGAATCTGGCTTCCCCATTGACTCTGCTTGTCAGGAGGTCGCAAAGGTGGGATCACATGACCCCGGAACACTGCAATGGTCATAAATATGAGTCAGTTGCCAAGCGTCTGAATTTTGGTCACATGACCGAACATGGGGATTCTGCAACCGTTGTAAGTGTGGAAAATGGTCATAAGCCACATTTCCGGTCCTTTTGCAACTTTGAATGGTCACTAAATGAATCGTTGTAACTCGAGGACTAACTGTACTGTCATAACTTGAGAACTATCTATAATTCACGTGAGTGAGCAAGGAGGGGGATCAATTCACTTTTCTCCCAAACTGTTGACATTTGATTGACCGGAAACGGATCCATCATTCAATCCAATCGTGTCTTGTGTTTTTATTCTAGGATTTGGATGTTCAAAGCAAACATAACCCTGACATTTGAGAATATTATTGCCTAAGGTTGAAAGATTTTCCCCAAATATCTGAGCAACATCTCAATTCTGTGATATAAATTCCCCTACTTAGACCCTGGTATGGCTTCTTCAAAAAGGAAAAATTTGGGCTGTTAGCATTTCTTTTTTCCCCATCGTTGCTAGATTTCAGGAGGAAGTGGAAGAAGAAACCAGCAAAAGAAATATATTTGAAGTTCAAAATAGTTTCTTCATGGTGATTGCATTTTAAGTCCAATAACAGGGGAGCAATTATGGGTTCCTTATAAGTTTATTCTTACATTCATGTAAGAAATGAAAATGTGGAGAAAAGAAACTCGAGGCTCATGAATTTAATCCAAGGTACATTTTGCTGTAAACATGTGTGCACAAATAATTCAATTTACTATTTCAAGTAAATGAGCTTTCTTGCTAACATCTAGGCTCCCATTTAAAAAAAAAGGTTTGCTAGTTATGCTTGGAAATCATTGCTAGTCTATACATTTTGGGATTGTATGAAGTTGCAAGGATTGTATAAAATAACAGTACAAGCCGATTTGTTGTGTTGATTTCCAGTTTTTGCGGAGTTCTGTTTTCGTTCAATGTTCCATAGATAGCTGTTTCATGCAGATATCATAGATCCATATCACTATATAACCCAGATACCAAATAGATTTAACAATTGCATTAACAGCCAGATAAAGAATTCTAGATTTTGAATTGTTCTGTACTTAATTGGTTCTACTGTGGGTTGCTTTGAGCATTGTATGTGCTAAGGAAGTTTGTAAATAAAATTATTTAGCCATGCCACTGGATTCTGCTGTCTTTATTTTTTCTTCTTAAACAGAAAGATGGTTGTTCAAATCCCTGTGCAATTTCTTGGTATGACCCAATTCAGCTCTTCAAAATTTTAAAAAACGAAAGGGTGCACATTTTGACATAAATTGCCAGCAGATGGCCCTGCTCAAGGTCTGTCACTAGAGTTACCATATCTCTGAGCAAACAGAGGTCTATGGATTCAATCTTTTTTTACTACCGGTTCTGTGGGCGCGGCTTGGGGGCGTGGCAGGGGAAGGATCAGGGGTGAAATTCAGCAGGTTCTGACAGGTTCTGGAGAACCGGTAGCGGAAATATTGAGTAGTTCGGAGAACCGGCAAATACCACCTCTGGCTGGCCCTAGAGTGGGGTGGGAATAAAGATTTTGCAATATCCTGCCCAGGGGTGGGTTCTAACTTACTTCACTGCTGGTTCGCTTCCTCCCGCGCCGTGTGGTCGTGCCTCGCGCAGTGCCAAACAATCCTAATTTTTTTTTAAAAGCCGAAAACAAGATAGTGACACATGCACAGTGCCGGAAACTCGACTTCTGCACATGTGCAGAAGAAAAAAAATTCAAAAATTCAAAAATAAAATTCAAAAAAAAAGATGGCTCTGGGAGGGCAGGGGAGGCTGTTTTTGCCCTCCCCAGGCTCCAGGAAAGACTCTGGAGTCTGGGGAGGGCGAAAAACGGGCCTACCGGAAGTAGGGAAACAGCCCATTTCCAGCCTCTGGAGGCTTCAGGGAGGCCTGCTAGGCCCAAAATGGGGTGCAGGGGAGTCGTGTGCGCATGTGTGGGGGAGCATGGGGGAGTTGTGCGCGCATGTGGGGGAGGGGCAGCACGTGGGGGTCACGTGCGCCTGCGCTGGGGGGCAGGGAGCAGGGGGGCAGGGAGCAGGGGGGGCATTGAATAATGGGTGTGGGCACGTACGCGCACGGTAGCGTGCACACGCACACACTTTTGGCACCTGAGGGGGGAAAGGTTCGCCATCACTGCTCTATACCATTTCACACAAGTGGCTGTCCAGTCTTTTAAGATAACATAACTTAATTGTCATTTCTTTTTAATGCGAGCACACCAGCCCATATTAAAAATGGAATTCTATTGCCTGCTCTCAAGAGAGTGTTTATCTACCCAAACACACACAACACACATATTCACATGCTATATACATACATAAAAATATACCTGCCCCATACACACACACACACACACACACACACACACACAGACACAGACACAGACACAGACAGACAGACAGACAGACAGACAGACAGACAGACAGACAGACAGACACAGACATACATACATACATACATACATACATACATACATACATACATATATATATAAAGGATTGTTCTAAAAATGCGAGTTCCAGGCATATTTACAGATAAAGAAGCGATAGCCATCACGATCTCTGGAACATTTAAAATTTTATTTAAAACTACTATTAAAATTGCTAAGCTTTCGTCAACCCCGTCAGAGTGTAAAATCCCCATGGAAGAGATGCTTGCTTTTATAGAATGCCCATCAATTTATGTAATGTTTGTCAATTTAGACTTTGCACGTGTGGCACGTGTGACCGGTCCACACCCTTTTCTCTCTCCTGTAATTGACTTAATTGTTTCTGCCTTAGTCATGCTGACAGATGAAGATTTCCCCATGGTGTATTGCCTCTTTCTCTCCCTAGGGGGCAAAGCAGGGCTATCGGGCATTGCTGTGAAGGTGTTTCTCCTGGCTTCCTCCCCCTCATTGTTGTTCCTCTCCCTTTTAGGCACACGCATTGCCTGCTCTAAATTCATCTGTTTTGCCCATGATCTTGTGATGGGTCTGCGTTGTTCTTCTTCACCCCTCCTGTCTCTCTCATTCTGCTGCTCCTCTACTGTGCTCCCTTGTGCGCAGTTAGGGGTTGTCACACCTTCATTGGGGCAATCTGTATATATATACAGACATATACCGGTATATATAGACACATTTAGAGATATAGAGATAGATAGATAGATAGATAGATAGATAGATAGAGAGAGAGAGAGAGAGAGAGAGAGAGAGAGAGAGAGAGAGAGAGAGAGAGATGTACATGTACATGCACATGCACATAATACATACATACATACATACATACATACATACATACATACATACATACATACATACAATGTAGTGGAAAGAGGAAATTTGAGTGTTGATGCTCTATGGAACAAAACTGTGACTAAATCTGGATGTTCTGCATTGGGTACCACAAAGCCCACTCCCAGAAGGTTAGGGGGTCGGGTTTGCTTAAAAACCTCCAGTGATGAAGGACCCACAGCATCTGTTTTACTGGTTAATTGGTCTCATGCCTTGAGCAGAGGGGTTGGACTAGAAGACCTCCGAGGTCCCTACACCTAGGTAAGAAGAATCAAAAATACACATACAAACTGGGCGAAACCACACTCAATAGCAGCGATTGCGAGGGGGATCTCGGAGTCCTGGTAGACAGCCAACTAAATATGAGCCAGCAGTGTGCAGCAGCAGCCAAAAAGGCCAACGCAGTCCTGAGCTGCATAAATAGAGGGATACAATCAAGGACCAGAGAGGTACTAGTACCACTCTATAAAGCCTTGCTCAGACCACACCTAGAGTACTGCATCCAGTTTTGGTCACCACACTACAAAAAAGACATTGAAACTCTAGAGAAAGTGCAGAAGAGAGCAACCAGGATGATAAAGGGTCTGGAAAATAAAACATACAAAGAGCGGTTGCAGGAACTGAGCCTGGCCAGTCTGGCGAAGAGAAGGACCAGGGGTGACATGATAGCAGTGTTCCAGTACTTGAGGGGATGCCACAGAGAGGAGGGGGTCAGGCTGTTCTCTATGGTACCAGAAAGCCAAACAAGGAATAATGGATGGAAGCTGACCAAGGAGAGATTCAACCTGGAAGTGAGGAGAAACTTTCTGACGGTGAGAGCGATCAACCAGAGGAACAGCTTGCCAGCGGAGGTTGTGAGAGCCCCAACACTTGCGACCTTCAAGGGGAGACTGGACTGCCATCTGTCTCAAATAGTGTAGGAACTCCTGCTTGAGCAGGGGGTTGGACTAGATGACCTACAAGGTCCCTTCCAACTCTAATAATAAATCTAAATCCCTTCCAGCCCTACGGTTCTATGTTCTCTTCTTCCTAGCTGCTGGGCAGAATGACAGAATAACAGAGTCGGAAGGGACCTCAGAGGTCTTCTAGCCCAACCCCCTGCTCAGGCAGGAGACCCTATACCATTACAGACAAATGGTTGTCCAATCTCTTCTTTAAAACCTCCAGTGATGGAACATATACAACTTCTGGAGGCAAGTTGTTCCACTGATTAATTGTTCCAACTGTCAGGGAATTTCTCTTTAGTTCTAGCTTGGATCTCTCCTTGATTACTTTCCACCCATTGCTTCTTGTCCTGCCTATCCTGCTCTTATGGAAGACCAGAAGACCGGCATCTGGAAACTTCATTTGCAAATTCACAACCGGTACAAGAAAAAGGAGGCATTTTTCAAGGGTTTGCAGCTGCTGTCGTCTAAAGGGGCCTTGTTCTGAAAGCCAGGGAAAGAGATCTCCAGGAGGGTTGGATGAAACGGGGTTTTCCTTGTGTTGGGCGGCACCTACTGGATCACAGGAGATCACAGCTTCTAAGAACACATTCCGCTTTTCCTTAGGACTGGAAAAAAAAATGTGGGCTGAGCTAGGAAAAGCAGCAAAGCTTCCCATAGTTAGATAAAAGAAAAATCCCTAGGTAATAGTGTATATATTGAATAGAGAAAGATAAACAATGTTTAGGTATATAACAGTAGCCATAATTTAGAAAAATATAGAAACGAGAAGGAAATTACGACGGCATAAAGCTGTATTAGTGGAACTATATTTTATGTATATGTGATGTATATGTTTGTATGTTGCATTGTTTTTAAACTGGAAAATCGCAATAAAAATTATTTTTAAAAAAATCCCTGCTGGGTTTGATTTTTTTTTTAATCTGTTTTAGTGCCCTGGCAAAAATTCATCCAGAATTGTAAGCCCATTTCCATATACAGGT
Source organism: Diadophis punctatus similis (assembly GCA_023053685.1). Lineage (NCBI taxonomy): Eukaryota > Metazoa > Chordata > Lepidosauria > Squamata > Dipsadidae > Diadophis > Diadophis punctatus. The sequence continues at coordinate 2,284,391 of JALIGW010000054.1, read as the reverse complement.
AGTCCTCGAATTACAACCGTTCATTTAGTGGCTGTTCAAAGTTAGAACAGCACTGAAAACAGTGACTTGTGACCGTTTTCCACACTTACAACCGTTGCAGCATTCCCGTGGTCACGTGATTTACATTCTGATGCTTGACAACTGACTCACTTTTATGACGGCTGCAGTGATCCCGGGGTCACGGAATCCCCTTTTTGAACTTCTAACAAGCAAAGTCAATGGGGAAGCCAGATTCACTTAACAACCGTGGTACTAACTTAACAACTGCAGTGATTCACTTAGTGACTGTGGCAACAAAGGCCGTACAATGGAGCAAACTCCCTAATTTCTCACTTAGCAACATAAATGTTGGGCTTGATTGTGGTCGTAACTAGTACAGCTAGTCCTCAACTTACGACAATTGAGCCCAAGTTCTCTGTTGCAAAGCAAGGCAGTTGGGAAGTGAATTTTGCCCCCATTCTATGACCTTTCTTGCCCTGTCGTTAAATGAATCTGTGTAGTTCTTAAGTTAGTAACACGGTTGTTAAGTGAATCTGGCTTCCCCACTGACTTTGCTCGTCAAATGGTCGCAAAAGGGGATCCTTTGACCCCAGGACACTGCAACCGTCATAAATGCGGGTCAGGTGCCAAGTGTCTAAATTTTGATCACGGGACCATGGAGATGCTGCAGCGGTCATAAGCGTAAGAAACGGTCGTAAGTCACTTTTTTCAATGCCGTTGCAATTTGGAACGGTCACTAAATGAATTGTTGTAAATCGAGGACTATCTGTAATTGGATGAAAGGAAATGTCTCTGAAAAGAGAAAGGGATTTTTAAAGAAATGGGTTAGGAATAGAGAGCGATTTCTTGCGCAAATTGAGTTTTGTCCTGCACACATCATTCTAGTGCAGTGTTTCCCAACCTAGGCAACTTGAAGATGTCTGGACTTCAACTCCCAGAATTCCCCAGCTGGCTGGGGAATTCTGGGAGTTGAAGTCCAGACATCTTCAAGTTGCCTAGGTTGGGAAACACTGTTCTAGTGGTTCTGTTGTTGTTGTTGTTGTTCTTTGTAGCTTTCTATTTAGGTAGTCCTCAACTTACGACCCCAATTGAGTCCAAAATTTCTCTTGTTAAGTGAGACATTTGTTAAATTAGTTTCGCCCCATTTTACGACAATTATCCTCCTCCTCCTCTTTCTCTTCCTCCTCTCCATAAACTCCACTCCCTTCAAGCACTGGTGATGTTACCTAGTTGGGTAATAAAACATCTACAAGAAAACAACCAAACTCAAAGAACAACAAGGACCCCACATTCCTCCTCTCCTCCTCCTCCTCCTCCTCCTCCTCCTCCTCCTCCTCCTCCTCCTCTTCCTCCTCCTCCTCCTCCTCCTCCTCTCTGCCAACCTCCTAGCACTGGTGATGTTACCTAGTTGGGTAATAAAACATCTGCAAGAAAAAAAAACAAGCTCAGAGAACACCAAGGACCGCAGTCTTCCTCCTCCTCTTCCTCTCCGGAAACTCCATTCCCTTCGAGCACTGGTGATGTTACCTAATTGGGCAACGCACTCTACATGGGGCTACCCTTGAAGAACGTTCGGAGACTGCAGCTAGTGCAGAATGCGGCGGCGCGTGTGGTGATGGGTGTCCCTAGATACACCCATGTGACACCCATCCTTTGCGAACTGCACTGGCTGCCTATAGGTCTCCGAGCGCAATTCAAGGTGTTGGCGATTACCTTTAAAGCCCTACATGGCTTAGGACCAGTTTACCTCCGAGACCGCCTTCTCCAACATACCTCCCTAAGACCGATTAGAGCCCACAGAGTTGGTCTGCTGGTGGTCCCGTCAGCCAAACAATGTCGGCTGCGGGCCCACAACGAGGGCCTTCTCTGTGGCAGCACCGGCTCTCTGGAATACACTACCCCCGGAGATCCGCATTATTCCCACCCTGTCAGCCTTCAGAAAAGCAGTAAAAACATGGCTTTGTCGACAGGCCTGGGGCCAATGATGTTAATACAACACCAATAACTCTTGGCCCCATGAATGATTTATTGTATGGGTTTTTAAATTGGGGTTTTTAAACGTTTTAATATTAAATGTTTTAATATCTATTGTTTCTGATGCTTTTTATATTTGTTGTTGCATGTGAATTTTTACTGTTGTGAGCCGCCCAGAGTCTCTGTGGAGTGGGCAGCATACAAATGCTAATAATGATGATGATGATGATGATGATGATGATGATGATGATGATGATGATGATGATGATGATGATGATGATGGACCGTCCGCAAGAAAAGATTAAGCTCAGAGAGTACCAAGGATCCTACAGTTCAACCCTGAGCTACAAATATTCTACCAAACTTCTCACACGGTTAGGAAGTTTTGTCTAACACTTCTCTTTTCTTAGAACTTCAACCAGAGTATTTTATGGCCTACAATCTGGAAAAATGTAGGCCGGTCCATGACCTGCTTCTCGGTGGCATCCATTCAGGAATTTAAAGGATCCATTTGACCCTTTTCTAACCATGGTCCAGCTTCTCTGCATCCTTCCGAAAATGGGATACCCTGACAAGGGTCCAAGCAGGACAAAGTGGGAAAAATTGCTTACTCTAATTTGGAAAACAAGCCTTCAGATTATGAAGCCTAAAATCACATTAATCTTTGTTTGTAGCCATGACTCCTACACAGGAAATTGGTTGTGTGTTTTATGGCAATTTTGAAAGGAACACACCAAGGGGGGGGGGGAATGGGACACTATCGATTACCAGCGAGTTCTTCTTCTAAAGCTGTGGGCAACTATGGACCCTTTACGACCTGTGGACTTCAACTCCCAGAATTCCATGTTCGCTCAGGAATTCTGGGAATTTATTTATTTATTTATTTATTTATTTATTTATTTATTTATTTATTTATTTATTTATTTATTTATTTATTTGTGAGATTTATATACCGCCTCACAGTGCAAGCACTCTCTAAGCGGTTTACACCAGTAAGTAATGTATATTTATATTGCCCCCAACAATCTGGGTCCTCATTTTACCTACCTCGGAAGGATGGAAGGCTGAGTCAACCTTGAGCCTAGTGAGATTTGAACCGCTGACCTGCGGATCAGTGTCAGCTAAAGTGGCCTGCAGTACCTGCCTCTAACCGCTGCGCCACCTCGGCTCCTTAAATTGAAGTCCACAGGTCAGTAAGGGGCCATAAGTTGCCCGCCCCTGTTCTAAAGGGCCCCTTTTCTGCAAAGTTTACATTTTAAATTAGTCCACATTTTTTCTCTATTCTCTTCTTAGATCTGTATGAAGGAAACCAGGGGATCAAAATTAATCATAATTAAAACAAAGAAAGGAAGCAATACAGTAAGATATTCAATGTTTTGGGAACGTGGAAATGATTTAAAAAAATATGTTCTTTCTGTTTTAAAACCAAAGCAAAATTCTGCAAATGTTTCCAGTCCTCTGTTCCACCTTTGAACATGTTTATCTGTCACTGGTAAAAAAAAAAAATATGATTGAGCATGTGCTTACTGATATGCTGACAAAAATAATTTCATGTTAGAACTTGGAAAATGTTTAGCTCAATCTGACCACAGACCTGACTAAACCAGCATGCTCTAACAGGAACTCAACGCAGGTTTTTCTGAAACCACAAGCAGAGTATAGGTAATCCTCGAATTACAACTGTCCATTTAGTGACCGAAGTTACAACACCCCTGAAAAAAATCTGAGTTTTTCACACTTGCGACGGTTACGACTATCCCTGTGGTCACATGATCAAAATCTGGACACTTGGCAACTGACTCGTACCTATGACGGTTGCAGTGTCCCGGGGTCATGTGATCTCCTGTTGCGACCTTCTAACAATGGGGAAGCCAGATTCACTTAACAACTGTGTTACTAACTTAGCAGCTGTGGCGATTCGCTTAACAACTGTGTGGCAAGTAAGGTCGTAAAATGGGGGCAAAATTCACTTAATGAACGCTTCGCTTAGCAACTGAAATGTTGGGCTCCATTGTGGTCGTAAGTTGAGGACTACCTGTATGATAAGAGATAGATAGCCTGGTATTTTCTTCCTGCTCCTAAATACAGAAGCTCATTCAAGCATAAGATCTAATATGAATCGCTAAAGGTAGCTCTCAACTTACAACCATTCGTTTAACGAACGTTCAAAGTTACAATAGCACTGATGTAATACAGGTAGTCCTCAACTTAAGGCCACAATGGAGCCCAAAATGTATGCTGTTAAGTGACAAATTCGTTAATTGAGTTTTTGATTGAGTTGTCACATTTGTTAAGTGAATCATCGCAATTGCTAAATGAGTAATACAGTTGTTAAGTGAATCTGGTTTCCCCATTGACTTTGCTTGTCAGAACGTCGCAAAAGGGGATCAGGTGACCTCGGGACACTGCAACCGTCATCAATACGAGTCAGTTGCCAAGCGTCTGAATTTTGATCACGTGACCCCTGGGATGCTGCCATGGTCGTAAGTGTGAAAAATGGTCATAAGTCACTTTTTTCAGTGCCGTTGTAATTTTCAAGTCACTAAATGCATGGTTTTAAGTCAAGGACTACGGCCGTTTGGCTCTCTCAGTTTGTAGAGGACAGAATTTATTTCTTACAGAAAAAAGTTGAATTTGAGGAATGCAGGCGTTCTTTAAAATAGGGAATGGTATGGTTTAGGCAGGAATTCCAACACTGTGCAAAAGTGATCAGAACTCATCCATTTTTTTAAAAAAAGAGGCCAAAATTCCCCATTCTCCACCGAAGACAAAATATTCTGGGTTTTCTTTTTTTTTTTTTTTTGCTTGTCAAAAGGTCACAAAATGGCATCATGTGGCTCTGGGACACTGCACCCGTCATAAATGTGAGACAGTTCTCAAGCATCCGAATGTAAATCACGTGACCATAGGGATGCTACAATCAGGGGTGGGCTTCAAAAATTTTACCAAAGGGTTCTCTGCCCGGTTGCTGGGTGGGCGTGGCCATGGTAGGAGTGGCCTAGTCCTGCACCACGGCAGTGGGGGCGTTTTTGCCCTCCCCGGGCTCCAGAGGCTTTCCTTGAGCCTCCAGGAGGGCAAAAATGGCCTCTCCAAGCTCCGGAGGCCCTATGAGCCAGTTTCCGGCCTTCTCGAACTTCTGGTAGGCCCGTTTTTCGCCCTCTCCGAGCCTCCGTGTGCACCCTGCACTAACCTGCATCCAAAAGGGGCCGTGTGGGGCAGAGGTGGGTTCCTGCCGGTGCGGTTAATAGCTGTTGTTCGGCGCAGAGCGGAAGACGCTGCTGCCGTTCGCGGCGCGGGAGCTTTCCCCGGGCGCTGCCGCCGCCCGCATGGACACCGCCGTTTGCGTTCTTTTGCCCTCTGCGCATGCACAAAGCGTTCTGCAGGCACAGAGGGCAAAAGAACGCAAACGGCGGCGTCCATGCGGGCGGCGGCAGCGCCCGGGGAAAGCTCCCGCGCCGCGAACGGCAGCAGCGTCTTCCGCTCTGCGCCGAACAACAGCTATTAACCGCACCGGCAAAAACAGGCAGGAACCCACCTCTGGTGTGGGGACTCCTGGGAGGGGAAGGACGGGGTGGGCAGGGCGGGGCCAGCCAGGAGTGGGATTTGGGGGTTCTCCGAACTGCACAGAATCTTAGCTAGAGGTTCTCCCGAACCCCTGCGAACCCCCAGCAGCCCAACCCTGGCAACAATGGTCGTAAGGGTGAAAAACGGTCCCAAGTCACTTTTTTTCAGTGCCGTTGTAACTTCAAAACGGTCACTAAACAAAAACGGCTGTAAGTCGAGGCCTACCCGTAACTGGTTCTTGGTCTTAACAACCATTGCAGCCTCCTCACCATCACGTGATTCAGAATTTGGGCCCTTGGCAACCGGCATGTATTTACAATAGTCGTAGTATCCCAGGGTCAAAAACGGCGATGTGCGACTTTCCTATCTGGCTGACAACAAGCAAAATCAATGGAGGAAGACGGATTCACTTAGCGACTGCGTGATTCACTTTACAACTGCAGCAATTCGCTTAGCAACCGTGGCAAAAAAAAAGTATTGAAATTGGACACGATTAACGTATTTCCTACAGAAAAAAGTTGAATTTAAGGAATGTAGACGTTCTTTAAAATAAGGCCTTTGAAGTATGGTGCTAGAGAAGACTCCTGCGAGTCCCTTGGACTGCAAGGCGATCCAACCGGTCAGTCCTAGAGGAGATCAACCCTGACTGCTCTTTAGAAGGCCAGATCCTGAAGATGAAACTCAAATACTTTGGCCACCTAAGGAGAAGGAAGGACTCGCTGGAGAAGAGCCTAATGCTGGGAAAGATTGAGGGCAAAAGAAGAAGGGGACGACAGAGAACGAGGTGGCTGGATGGAGTCACTGAAGCAGTAGGCGTGAGCTTAAATGGACTCCAGAGGATGGTAGAGAATAGGAAGGCCTGGAGGAATGTTGTCCATGGGGTCGCGATGGGTCAGACACAACTTCGCAACTAACAACAAATTGCTTAGGCAAGAATTCGAACACTGAGCAAGAGTGATCAGAAGTGATCCATTTAAAAAAAAGAGTCCAAAATTCTCCATTCTCCACTGAAGGCAAAATATTCTTTTTTGTTCTACCGTATGCATTTGTTGGATCAAAAGCTTTAAGATGGCAGGCCAATTTCAGACAAATATTAGTCTTCCAAAAACAGACTGACCCAGAAATTCATTTTCAGCAAAAAAAAAAAAAAACTAGTTTTTGAGATCACAAGCATTTTGATTAGTATTCAAGACATAATTACATTTCCCATGTGCTCCGTACCACCTTTGAAGATGCTGGGTCCATCTAATTGATCTGACAGTGAAAGGCAGACTTATATGAATCTGCATAAATCCCATTTCATGCCTTCTAAGCCAGCAGAGGTCAAGACATCAGTGGCAGTGAATTCCACAAGCTGATTTTATAAAATTCTTCCCTGTCCCAATTTCTGTTACTTGTGAAATACCCTTGATGTGCCAGATGTAATTTTAATTTAATAGGGAAACCAAGATCATTTAATAATGAACTCAACTTTTTTGTTTAAAACCTTCTCTCCAGCCATCCTTTCCGTTCTTCCTTCTCATCTTCCATCATTTCTTCCTTCACCTTTCCTTCCCTTTTTCTTCCTTACCTTCATCTTCCTTTCTTTCTCCCTCCCTCCCTCTTCCTTCCCATCTTCCTTCCATCTATTCTTTTTCCTTCCTCCCTTCATCCTCCCTCATGCCACAGAGAGGAGGGGGTCAGGCTGTTCTCTATGGCACCAGAAGGCCAGACAAGGAATAATGGATGGAAGCTGACCAAGGAGAGATTCAACCTGGAAGTGAGGAGAAACTTTCTGACGGTGAGAGCGATCAACCAGTGGAACAGCTTGCCAGCGGAGGTTGTGAGAGCCCCAACACTTGAGACTTTCAAAGGGAGATTGGACTGCCATCTGTCTCAAATGGTGTAGGAACTCCTGCTTGAGCAGGGGGTTGGACTAGATGACCTACAAGGTCCCTTCCAACTCTAATAATAATTTAATTTAATTTAATTTAATGGATTTCTATTTATTCTAAGGAATAAATCTAAATCTTCCTTCCATCCATTCTTTTTTCCTCTTCTTCCTTCCTTCCCTCCCTCTCCTTCCTTCCTCCTTCCCTTATTTTCCTCCCTCCCTTCTCACCTGCCTGTCCTCCTTCCCATCTATTAAATTTCTCAACCATGCAGGTCATAGTTGACCCAAAGGTGCTTTTTCCAAAAAGCAGCTGGCCTTTCTCTCTCCCCCCCCCCCCCTTTGAAAACATTTCACTTTTTATCCAAGAAACTTTTTCAGTTCAGTTTTATTCAAAGGGGGGAAAAAACCCAAGTCCAGTTACCTTTTGGAAAAAGCACCTTTGGTTTCCCTCTCCTTTCTTCTCATCTTCTCTCCTCCCTCCCTCCTTGCCCCCTCCCTCTTCTCTGCTGCCAGATAAGAGTACAGTATTGGTTTATAATATGTTGCCCTTCCTCAGATGGTCAAGTCACATGAATGCGATCAATCAATCAATGGCACAAACTCCCCCCCCCCTTGATTTAGTTTATTGTTCAGTGTACTTTGTGAACTCCAAGGAAAGTGTCGGTCACAAACCAGGCTTATTTATATATGTCAGATGTACATCCTTCTTGTTCTCCAGGTGAAGGAAGCCCTCCCTGCTCCTCTTCTTCTGCATAACAACAGACTTGCAAGGTAGGTTGAGGGGAGGAAGGGAGGGAGACAGAGAAAAGAGAAAGAGAGAGAGAGAGAAAGAGAAAAAGAGAGAAAAGAAAAAAAGACAGAGAAAAAGAGAAAAAGGGAAAGAGACAGAAAAAAGAGAGAAGAGACAGCAAAAGAAAGAGAGACAGAGACAGAGAAAAGAGAAAGAGACAGAGAGAGAAAAAGAGAGAAGAGACAGAAAGAGAAAGAGAGACAGAGACAAGAGAAAGAGAGAGACAGAGACAGAGAAAAGAGAGACAGAGACAGAGAAAAGAGACAGAGACAGAGAAAGACAGAGAGAAAAGAGAAAGAGACAGAAAGAGAAAAAGAGACAGAGAGAGAAAAAGAGAGAAGAGACAGAAAGAGAAAAAGAGAGACAGAGACAAGAGAAAGAGAGAGACAGAGACAGAGAAAAGAGAGACAGAGAGAGAGAAAAGAGACAGAGACAGAGAAAGACAGAGAGAAAAGAGAAAGAGACAGAAAGAGAAAAAGAGAAAGAGAGAGAAAAAAGAGACAGAGACAAGAGAAAGAGACAGAGAAAAGAGAGACAGAAAAAGAGAAAAGAAAAAGAAAAAGAGAAAAGAGACAGAGAGAAAAGAGAAAGACAGAAAAAGAGAAAAGAGAAAGAGAGAGAAAAAAGAGACAGAGACAAGAGAAAGAGAGAGAAAAGAGACAGAAAAAGAGAAAAGAAAAAGAAAAAGAGAAAAGAGACAGAGAGAAATGAGAAAGACAGAAAAAGAGACAGAGAGAAAGAGACAGAAAAAAGAGAAGAGACAGCAAAAGAAAGAGAGACAGAGACAGAGAAAAGAGAAAGAGAGAAAAAAGAGAGAAGAGACAGAAAGAGAAAAAGAGAAGAGAGACTCTTGCCTCCACTTCCTTCCCCACGATTCGGATAGCGTATCACTTCCCGAGAACTCCGCTCTCCGCCAGCGATTTCGTAAAGCATTCCCCCTTCCAACGGAAAGGAAAGGAGGCCACGCAGCACTCCTTCCCAAACACTAAAGTTAATAAAGACACCGCAACGGGAAAGAGGGGTGTGTGTGTGTGTGTGTGTGTGACCGTGACTTCACCCCAATTCAACCCTGCTCGGACCTTCGCCGCCGGGCTGGCGAGCGAGCGGGAGCGCACGCACAAGCCCACCCTGCCAAGAAAGGCACGTATCCCTTCCACACACCCCACCCCCACCCCTCGCGCAAGCCTTTGATCCGGACCCGAGGGAGCAAATGGGGGTGGGGAGGCATCCCGACCTCCAACTTTCTCCAAGCTGGAAACTGGGGGTGAAGAGGGGGGGGGGAGAAAGGAAAACGAAAGAGGAAGGGGGAGATCTGGTCTGGCCCTCCCCCGCGCCTATCCATGTCTGTGTGCGTGTGTTTGTGTATGCGTTGAGTCCCACGCGGGCGCCGCCCCCCCCCCCCGCTTGGCGTGGGGTTCAAAGCGCATCTTCCCCACCTCCCACCCCTTTGCAAGTTTTTTTTTTCTTTGCCGGCGGGGGAGTTTTGCAATGCAGAGGGGAAGGGGATGCAATGCAGAAGGGAAGGGGATGCAACGCGGAGGGGAAGGGGATTCCTTTGCAACGCCGGCCCCCTTCCCCTTCCAACTCCATCCTGCAGCTTCTGGTTGGCAGGCATGCGGGGGAGGAGGAGGAGGAGGAAGAAGAGGAGGAGGAAGAGGAGGGGGGGGTGAAGAGAACTGCGGAGGCAAGCCCCGGTGGGCTCTTCCACGCACCCACCCCTCCCTCCCTCCTCCGATCTTGCAAATAAAATAAAAAAAACCCCGAGGATCGGGCAAGCGCACCGCGGCCGTTGCTTTTAGGAAGTCAATCGCTGGGGCCGGGGGACGCGTGCGCAGTAGAGACCCTGCCAGCAAGGGGGGTTTTTTTTTTGCCTTTCCTTTTTTTTTTTAAAAAAGCTTGCTTTCCAACATCTCTTCCCCCCCCTTCGCTTCCCTCCTCTTTGCTCAAAGGGGTGTCGAATCTGGAGCGTTTTGGGGGGGGAGGGGGGAGGAAAAGAAGGCAAGCAAAAAAAAAAACGGGGAGGGGGGAGATCAGGCACGGATGCGCCAGGATTCAGCCAGCGCGGAGGCTTGCGGGGGCCTCGGATGCAGGGGGAGGTGAGTAGGGGGTCCAGCCCTTTTTAAAAAATTATTATTATTATTATTATTATTTTAAGGCGGGGGGTCGCCCAACTAGCGATCTGTCCGGAGGGAAAGCAGCAACTCTGGGCTCTCGGGGCAGGGAGGGGAGGGGGAGAGAAGGGGTGTTCCCTGGGGGGGAAAGGCAGAAGCGAGGAGGGGGGGATCAGGTACCGACTGAAATGAGAACCTGCCTTTTAATCGCACCCCTAACCAACCCCTCCATCCCCGCGCCCCGGTACTCTTCCTTGTTTTGCTGCTTTGCTTTTGCACCGGGGGATTCGGTTGGGGTCTTGAGTCAGACCCGCGGGGGGGGGGGCAAGGCGACCAAGTCACACACACACACACACACACACTTCCCATGCGAATGCAGCAAGTGTGCTCGTTGCAACGGAGAGGCGGCCAGTTTCTCGTTTGCACGCCGTTTGCAAAAAGCCCTGGGTTGCAAGGAGGGGGGAGGGCAGGAGAGGGGAGGGGAGGATCAACCCGGTTGGGATTTTGGGTGGGGGGAGAGAGAGATCGTCCCGCATTGCAAACCCAGCCCGGCGAGAGGGAGGCAGAAGCGCGCAGCCTTCCCAAATGAAAGCCATGTGCGTTGCAAGTAATTGCGCGGCGGAGACCGGGAAGGAGGGCGTCCCCGGGCGCCAGGTTGCAAATGCTGCTTCCGATCCGGACTTAGGGTGTTTCTTTCCCCCCCTCCCCTTCTGCCTCCTTGCCCGGGGTTGACCCGAGGCGGGCGGCCGTGTGGCTGTCAGCCTTGCACGACGACACCGAGGCGGTGGGTTGGTTGGATGGGTGGGTAGGGGGCTTCTCTCCCCCCCACACCCCAGGGAAGATGCGTTCCCCAGCCGGCTCTACCTTCCCCTCTGCTGGCTTGGGTTGCAATCTTTTTTATTTTTTATTTTTTTTATTTATTTTGTCCTCCTTGCAGAGGGGGGATTTCCCTTCCCGGATGCTCCGAGAAAAGGGGGTTCCCTTCCTTGCCCGCCGCCCCATCCTGGATTGCTTGGCAACCTCCGCCGCAGCCGGGGAAATCCCTGCCTTTTTTGCAAGAGAGCCAGAAGCGATCGCCCCCCCCCTTTTTTTTTTGCAAGCAGGAAATCTTGCCACGGGGATTACAGCCGGGGATTTCCTCCCTCTCTCCCTCCCCCTCCCTTCTTTCGCTGTCTTTACCCGCATCTGGGGCGCCCCTTCCTCGCGTGGGGACCCGGCTTCAGTGGAAAAGATCTCGAGGTTTCTTTCCCACGTCCTGGGCTGCCTGTCGCGATGGCTGCTTGCTTTTTATTTTTTGCAGCGACCTGGGAATCGCCCCGCGGAATCCTTGCCTTGCCTTAAAAGGGATCGGTTGTTTGGAAAAAGGGGGATCTGGGGCTGCATCCGGTCGGTCGCCAAGCCGAGCAGCCTCCGGTGTTGTTTCGCACCTTTGCAGTTTGTGTGTGTGTGTGGGGGGGGGAGAATAGCTGAATCGGCTGTCGTGGGCTATTGCAGCCCTCAGTCATTCTGTCAGGTCATAGATTTGAGGTTCGATCCTGCAATGTGGGGCGTTGCTCCTGTAGCACATTAAATCTGGGTCGATTTGAGGTTCAAGCCCCCCCCCCCCCCGCTGCCTGCCCAGTGAGGTTCTGTCTTTTGGGCCTAACAAATGCAGCCCAGAACTGTCTCTCTCATTTTCATGCAATACAATCAGAGCTGGAAGGGACCTTAGAGGTCTTCTAGTCCAGTGTTTTCCAACCTTGGCAACTTGAAGATGTCTGGACTTCAACTCCCAGAATTCCCCAGCCAGCGAATGCTGGCTGGGGAATTCTGGGAGTTGAAGTCCAGACATCTTCAAGTTGCCAAGGTTGGGAAACACTGCTCTAGTCCAACTCCCTGCTCAAGCAGGAGACCCTATACCAGAGGTCGGCAACCTTAAACACTCAAAGAGCCATTTGGACCCTTTTCCCACAGAAAAGAAAACACCGGGAGCCACAAAACCCTTCCAGTGCCTGACTTATTTCCTGAGCGGCCACAGAACTAGCCTATGTAGTTGAATTAAACGTTCTGGTTTTTTTTTCTGAAACTTTTCTTTTCTTGGATTTATCCATGGTTGGTCTACCGGGGATCGAAAAGCTCAATAAATTGCGTGCCAGCGGGTATCACACATTGGCGGTTGTGACACATATTTTGAGCGACGGAGCCGCAGCAGAGGGATGAAAGAGCCACATGCGGCTCCAGAGCCGCGGGTTGCTGACCCCTGCCCTATACCGTTTCAAACTCTTAATTCGCTGTCCAGTCTCTACTTCCAGTGTTGGATCACCCACAACTTCTGGTGGCAAGCTGTTCCACTGGTTAATTGTCCTCACGTTTGGGAAGTTTCTCCTTAATTCCAGGTTGCTTCTCTCCTTGATTAGTTTCCATCCATTGTTTTTTGTCCTGCCTTCTGGTGCTTTAGCTTTGCTAGCAGAGGAATTCTGGGAGTTGAAGTCCACAAGTCTTAAAGTTGCCAAGGTTGGAGACCCCTACTTTAGAGAATAGATGGACCCCCTACTCTGGGCTGTGTACTGACATCGGGCTGCGGCATTCCAGAGAACGGGCCGCGCAAAGAACAGAACAGAGTTGGAAGGGACCTTGTAGGTCATCTAGTCCAACCCCCCTCCCAAGCAGGAGACCCTACACCATTTCTGACAGATGGCAGTCCAGTCTCTTCTTGAAAGCTTCCAATGATGAAGCTCCCACAGCTTCTGAATGCAACTTCTGTTCCATGGATTGATTGTTCTCACTATCAGAAAAATTCTCCTTATTTCCAGGTTGAATCTCTCTCCTTGATCAGTTTCCATCCATTATTCCTTGTCTGGCCTTTGGGTGCTTTTAAAAAATAGCTTGACACCCCCCCCCCTCCTCTCTCTGGCAAATATTGGAAGACTGCTATCATGTCTCCCCTGGTCCTTCTCTTCACTAGACTAGCCATGCCCAGTTCCTGCAACCGTTCTTGGTATGTTTTTGTCTCCGGGCCCTTAACAATCTTAGTTGCTCTTCTCTTTTTCCAAGCTCTCAACATCTTTTTCTTTTTCATATGATAACCAAAACCGGATGCACTATTCCAAGTATGGTCTTAGTAATGTGCCATTCTGTACAACAGGAAAGCATCCACTTTGTGTAAAAATGGACCCACACTTAACCTCTTGGCCCCGTAAGTGTGCATCTGGCATTCTTTTTGACAATATCTTGAGTTCCAGAAGGAACGCAGTTTAAGCCAGGAATGGCCAGTGGCAAGACGGCATGCATCTGATGGATAGAAATGCTCTTGTGTGGGTGTGAGTGAGGTGACAATGGTGGCTGTGATGCAACTATTTAAAATCGGAAGCTATAAATGTCAAAGCATGTAACTGTCATTGAAAAAGCCGTCAATAAGCCGCAGGGTTAGAAATGTCCCTATTTACAGTGGTTGGGTGTCACTCATTCCATGTTGACCTCCAGGACAAATGTTTCTCAATGTTGATAAACCTTGATATAGCCCTGCTTTCACAGGGGTCGGGAGACTTCACCCGGACGCTGCCATTTGAGTTTAGATTTTAGATTTATTATTAGAGTTGGAAGGGACCTTGTAGGTCATCTAGTCCAACCCCCTGCTCAAGCAGGAGTTTCTACACCATTTGAGACAGATGGCAGTCCAGTCTCTCCTTGAAGGTCGCAAGTGTTGGGGCTCTCACAACCTCCGCTGGCAAGCTGTTCCACTGGTTGATCGCTCTCACCGTCAGAAAGTTTCTCCTCACTTCCAGGTTGAATCTCTCCTTGGTCAGCTTCCATCCATTATTCCTTGTTTGGCTTTCTGGTGCCATAGAGAACAGCCTGACCCCCTCCTCTCTGTGGCATCCCCTCAAGTATTGGAACACTGCTATCATGTCACCCCTGGTCCTTCTCTTCGCCAGACTGGCCAAGCTCAGTTCCTGCAACCGCTCTTTGTATGTTTTATTTTCCAGACCTTTTATCATCCTGGTTGCTCTCTTCTGCACTTTCTCTAGAGTTTCAATGTCTTTTTTGTAGTGTGGTGACCAAAACTGGATGCAGTACTCTAGGTGTGGTCTGACCAAGGCTTTATAGAGTGGTACTAGTACCTCTCTGGTCCTTGATTGTATCCCTCTATTTATGCAGCTCAGGACTGTGTTGGCCTTTTTGGCTGCCGCTGCACACTGCTGGCTCATATTTAGTTGGCTGTCTACCAAGACTCCAAGATCCCTCTCGCAATCGCTGCTATTGAGTGTGGTTTCTCCCAGTTTGTATGTGTATTTTTGATTCTTCTTGCCTAGGTGCAGAATTTTACTTTTCTCTGTGTTAAATTTCATTTTATTGGTTTGGGCCCAGTGTTCGAGTCTGTCGAGGTCCCTCTGGATTTTGAGTCTGTCCTCTGGGGTGTTTGCTACTCCCGCCAGCTTGGTGTTATCTGCAAATTTGGTTAGTTCTCCTGCTATTCCCTCATCTAGGTCATTTATAAAGATACTGAAGCATACTGGGCCTAGGACGGAACCTTGTGGTACCCCACTGCTTACTCCTCTCCATGTGGACTTATAGCCATTGAGGACTACTCGCTGGGTACGGTTGGTCAGCCAATTGTTAATCCATCTGATTGTGTAGCTTTCTATCCCGCTTTTTTCTAGCTTATGAAGGAGTAGGTTGTGATCTACTTTGTCAAATGCTTTGCTAAAGTCCAGTTATATTATTAGGTCTACTGAATTTTGCTGGACTACTAACTTGGTCACAGTGTTTAAGAATGAAATGAGGTTGGTTTGGCATGACTTGTTCTTAACAAATCCATGTTGGCTGTTGGTTATTACTTGGTTTGTTTTTAGATGATGGGAGATCTGGTTTTTAATTATTTTTTCCAGTATTTTCCCAGGTATTGATGTTAGGCTGATTGGTCTGTAGTTTCCTGGTCTGTTTTTTTTACCTTTTTTATAGATGGGGACCAGTTCTTTTACCCTCTGCGCATGCGCAGAACGCTTTGTGCATGCGCAGAATGCTTTGCGCATGCGCAGAAGGTAAAAGAACCCAAATGGCGGCGGCGGGGTGCGGGTCGCGGTATTAGGTAGGTTGAGAACCACTGTGATATACGGACATCAACGCCCAGTGGAATTCTGGGAGTTGAAGTCCACAAGTCTTTTAAGAGTTGCCAAGGTTGGACATCCCCTACATCAGTGTTGGCGAACCTTTTCCGCACCGAGTGGCACGCACGCACAGGAGCACTGGAAACCGGAAGAGCAGTTCCCCGCGCGCACAAAGACCAGCTGGCCTGTGCGCACCGGAACCCAAAGAGCAACGGGCGATGGCTGGCGTGCCCGGAGAGATGGCTCTGTGTGCCACTTCTGACACGTGTGCCATAGGTTCGCCATCACTGCCCTACATTATAACCTTTTGCGACCTTCTGATAAACAAAGTCAATGGGGAAGCCAGATTCACTTAACAACAAGTGTTACTAACTTAACAACTGCACTGTTTCACTTAACAACTGTGGCAAGGAAGGTTGTAAAATGGGACAAAATTAGCTTAACGGATGTCTCCCTTAGCAACAGAAATTTTTTGAGTTCAATTGAGGTCATAAATCAAGGACTGCCTGTAGTTGCAAAAATCAGTGTTGAAAACGACATGGGAGCGGAATGATCTTGCAGAAGGATTCTAAGTTCTGCATGGATGTCTATGGAATACAGGTAGTCCTCGACTTACAACAGTTCATTTAGTGACCGTTCAAAGTTGCAACGCCACTGAAAAAAAAGTGACTGGTGACCATTTTTCACACTTAACAACCATTACAGAATGCCCATGGTCACGTGATCAAAATTCACATGCTTGGCAACTGACTCATATTTATGACGGTTGCAGTGTCCCGAAGTCGTTTGATCACTTTTTGCGACCTTCTGACAAGCAAAGTCAGTGGGGAAGCCAGATTCACTTAACAACCTGCAGTGATTCACTTAACAACTGGCAAGAAAGGTCATAAAATGGGGCAAAACTCACAGAACCAATGTCTCACTTAGCAACAGAAATTTGGGGCTCAGTTGTGGTCGTAACTCAAGGACTACCAGTGTTTCTCAGCCTTGGCTGCTTTAAGATGAGCGGACTTCAACTCCCAGAATTCCCCAGCTGGCTGGAGAATTCTGGGAGTTGAAGTCCGCTCATCTTAAAGCTGCCCCGGTTGAGAAACATTGCTTTAGAACAACTCACTTGGCCCACTCTGGATGTATTTTGACTATATCTCCCATCTCCCATCACCCACACCCAAACTGTTTGCTAGGAGTCCTGGACGTTGTAGTTCAGGAGAGAAAAAGGATTTTTACAGCCTGTCAGAAGGTTGTCCTTTGCAAGACACCGTAGCCGCCTACAAATTGTTTGAAGAAACCGGGTGACATTCATCCCGTTCTTGCTTGGGGGGGAAAAATCAAATCTTATTATCCGAGCTGAATATACCACACCGGTTTTCTTGAATTCCATCAGCCAAATGACAGGTTTGGAATATCTTCTCTGTTTCAGCGATGCAGAGTGTTTATGACATGGCTGTGAAGTATAACGCTTGCAGAGGAAAAACAATGAAAGATGCCTCTTTTTTTAATGCTGTCGAATGCCTTTTAGCCTCTCCGTTTGTGAAGTTGTGTTGTAACATAACATTTCAAATGAAAGTTATCCTCCAGCTAGGTTTCCGTTTGGACCTTCCCAAAATAGAGATGGATCTGCCTTGAAAGTAGCTCAGGTTGAACAATATAGCAGAGTCAAAGACTTATTTTCTATTATGTCATAAAATGCTTTAGGATAATCCTAGACCTGGAGTGCTTAGATCTGGCCTGCAGGGCCGGCCTGGAACCAGCAAAGGACCGGTCCATGGTGCACCCCCCACCCGAGCTCCGTTTTCACTGGCAGAGGGCTGGAGAAGGCCGTTGTAGCCAAAAACGGGTTCGGTTTTCGCGGGCAGAGAGCTATCAAAACAAACTCAAAACAAAACAAAAGGAGAAATGTTGCCCCTTTTGGATTTGAGCATGCAAGAAGGGACAGGAAAGGAGAAAGGGAAAGAGGAAATACAAAGAAAAAGATGGGAAGAGAGCAAGGAAGGAAAAATAAGGAAAGGAGTAGGAAGGAAGAGGGAAGGAAAAGGAAGGAAGGAGATAATGAGGGAGGGTTTCAAGAGAAGTTGTGCCTTAGCACTTGGCCACCACAGGTGCCCCCGAACTGGACACGCCCACCATGCACACGGCCCTCCGAGGTCAAACACAACCCTGATGAGGCCCCCAGTAAAATCGAGTTTGACACCCCTGTCCCAGACCATATATTAGACCAGGGGTCCCCAAACTTGGCAACTTTAAGACTTGTGGACTTCAACTCCCAGAATTCTCCAGCCAGCATAGCTGGCTGGAGAATTCTGGGAGTTGAAGTCCACAAGTCTTAAAGTTGCCAAGTTTGAAGACCTCTGTATTAGACTCTGTAATTAAAAGAAAGATTATTATTTTTGCTGATACACTTCCAGCATTAAACTCTTTTGAAAGACTAGACATATGCTTTATGATCATTTTATGTCCTGGAGCTTGGATGCATTTTGTTAATTTTACCCAATTTGTAAGTTTGTGGTACCTTGATTCGAAAGGGTTTGCCCTATGATGCCCTGTTTCACCCAGTTAAAAGTTTACAGGAACGAGATTTTTAATAATATATAGCCGTGATGGCGAACCTGTGGCACGCGTGCCACAAGTGGCACGTCTAGCCATATCGGTGGGCACGCGAGCTCAGGTCCGGCACGCGCAGCTGATTTTCGGGCCTTCTGGGCCCACTGGGAGTCGGGAAACAGCCTGTTTTCAGCCTCCAGAGGGAGTGGGGAAGGCCCGTTTTTTGCTCTCCCCAAGCTCCAGAGCCTTTCTAGGAGCCTGGGGAGGGTGAAAATGGCCTCCCCCACCCCCCGGAGGCACTCCGGAGGCAAGATATGGCCCGTTTCCCAACTTGAAACTGAACGTTTCCAGCCTCCGGAGGACCTCCGGTGGGGGAGGCCATTTTCGCCCTCCCCAGGCTCCTAGAAAGGCTCTGGAGCTTAGGGAGAGCAAAAAAACGGGCCTTCCGGTTCTACCGGAACTTGGCAAATGGGCCATTTTCTGCCTCCGGAGGGCCTCGGGGTGGGGGAGGCCGTTTTTGCCCTCCCCAGGCTCCTAGAAAGGCTCTGAAGCCTGGGGAAAGCGAAAAACGTGCGTGCCATCGCGTGCCGGGGGGGGTCATATGTGCATGTGGGGGGTGCATGGAATTATGGGTGTGGCCACGCACGTGCGCGACCCCCCCATGGGCCCCCCTTTTTGGCACGGGAACCAAAAAAGGTTCGCCACCACTGATACGGTTTATACAATTCAGTGTGTCAAGCAAAGCTTAGAAACAAACTTATGATGAACGCTCCCAAGAGATTGGGCAGTTGTACAACAGAGTTTGCACGCAACTGACCAACTTTCTACAACCGTTTATGTCATTGGCGTAATGATGTCATGGTTTAACTGGTTGATAGCATGACATCATTCAGCAATGACATCACTCTGTTTAATTGGCAGGTGGGAATAAGGGACACTCAACCGCATAATTGGTCACTTAAATCAAGATTTCCTTTACAATTCAGTAATGAGTTGAAGTGGGTTGTGAAGAGGCCAACACATCACTCCTCATGAACACTACACAAAATTGAGTTCAGGTACCTGCTAATATTGTAGTGGCTTATATTAGTGTCTTGCCATTATTAACGGCTTATATTGCTCATGATTATAAGCCTTCTTTTTTATGTTTAGACTTTCAAAAGAGTTTTAATGCTGAAAGGATATCCGCAAAAATAATAATCTTTCTTTTAATACAGAGTCTTAATATATGCCCTAGGATTATCGTATGCAGCTGTTCTGTTGCTATTGTAACCTCTCTGGCCTTTGGTTAATTAGCTGTTTCGATGATAATGCAATAATTATAGTCGGCAATAATTGTAGAGGCCAAAACAATTTTCCCCAGCTCGGATCTGAATGACAGAATCGAAGAAAGATAAAGTACAGGAAGTACTTTGTGGCTCAGGACCACAATCAAGCCCAAAATTTCTGCTGCTGAACGGGACAGTTGTTAAGTGAGTTTTGGCCATTTTACGGTCGCTGTATCCCCTGGATCATGGGATCCCCTTTGGTGACCTCCTGACAAGGAAAGTCCACAGGGAATCCAGATTGGCTTTAACAACGGTGTTACTAACTGAACCTCTGCAGTGATTCACTTCACAACTGAGGTCATAAAATTGGCAAAGCTCACTTAACAAATGCTTCACTTAGCAACAGAAATGTAGGGCTCAGTTGTGGTCATAAGTCGTGGACTACCTCTTACGATACTGCAGCTCCGAAAAGTTTGTGGACAAGGTAGTCTCCTTGGGTGAGAAATTTGGGATTCAAGCCGACCATTATTCTCAAACCATTGCTGTGTTTTGCTTACTGCCAGCAAGCTAAAAAAAAGGAATGGTGGTTTGGCAGCCTGGCAGCTCCCTCTGATAATAATTGCTTTGCTCTTTGTATATGACCAAGGTTGCAGTGTGCCCAGAAAAAGCATGGATGAAGGGGACAATGATTATGTGAGGATTGAGGTTTAATCCAGGATTGGTCGAGGCTTGGAGTAGGACAATCTGGGAGTCCCTCTTGGGGTTTTTTTGCTCAGCTACAGGGACAACTTAATGGCCCAACCACTAAATTTGATGGTCTCAGCATTTAAGGCAGTGATGGCGAACCTTTTTTTCCTCAGGTGCCGAAAGCGTACTCGTGCGTCCTATGGCCACACCCATAATTCAATGCCCCTGTGCCCCACCCCATTGCTCATGCACGCGTGACACCCCCCCATGCACTGCCCCGCCCCCCACGCATGCGCACACGACCCCCACTCCCCCATTTCCCGACTTCTGGTGGGCCCGGTAGGCCCATTTTTCGCCCTCCCCAGGCTCCAGAGGCTTCCCTGGAGCCTGGGGAGGGTGAAAATGGCCTCCCCCACCCCCCGGAGGCCCTCCGAAGGCTGGAAACAGCCCGTTTCCCGATTTCCGGTGGGTCTGGTAGGCCTGTTTTTCACCCTCCCCAGGCTCCAGAGGTTTTCTTGGAGCCTGGGGAGGCCAAAAACGCCCTCCCAGAGCCTCCGTGCAAGCCAAAAATCAGCTGGCTGGTGCATGAATGCGCGCTGGAGCTGATCTAGGGCAATGGCTCGCGTACTGGCAGATATGGCTCCGTGTGCCACAGGTTCGCCATCACAGATTTAAGGCCTATGGAAATTAAGGAACGTGGGAGCCAATTTTTGAAACGTTGACCCCTCTTCTAACCAAGGATTCTCAAAATAAGGAAAGACGATGGTTATATAATGTAAGGTCAAAAGTGACACCAAATAGTTGTGAAAGATACAGGAATGCCCTATGATGATGATGATGATGATGATGATGATGATGATGATGATGATGATGATGATGATGATAGTGGTTATGTTATCCATTCAGTCGCGTCCGACTCTTGACGATACTGTGGGCCAGGTCTCTCCAGGTCTTCCAATTTTGAACTACTTCTTTGACTTGTAGAACTCTGATTGGCGTCAGCTTTGATGGTGTCCATCCAGCATGTTCTTTCACCGCCTGGTTTCCTTTTACGGCTAACGCTTCCAAACTTTTTCTTTCTCCAGTGAATTCCCCCACATCATCATCATCTTTTAACAATCCCATAATCCCTTGCAGGGTGGAGTCTAGGCAACTGAATGGAGCTGAGTGTTTACTGGCCGGATGCCCTTCCTGTCGCCAATGCGGCGTTTTGTTCAGCAAGTATATTCTCATCATGCCCAGAGAGAGAAATATCTGCCTCTACCTAGGATCGAACTCACAGCCTCCTGATGGTGAGGCGAGAGCTCCACCTCTAGGCCACCGCCCCACTCTGAATTCCCCCACATGACGTGTCCAGAATAAGTGAGACCCAGTGACATGTCTGGTGTTCCGCAACCCCTTATTTGCTTATTAGTCACCTTTACTGTCCAGAGCAGGAGTGTCAAACTCGCCGTGTCACGTGACGTTTCGTGACGTTTTTCCCCTTTGCGGAGCTGGGGTGGGCCTGGCCTGCGCGTGACGGATCCGACCCGTGGATCATCAGTTTGACACCCCTGGTCCAAAGGGATCAAAACAGATGGGGAGAATATCCAGAAGAGCTGCATACAGGTAGCAAAGGGGCCCAAGCCTCAGGGTGACAAGGAAGGAGAATAATAATGATGATGATGATGATGATGATGATGATGATGATGATGATGATGATGATGATGATGATGATGATGATGATGATGATGATGATGATGATGGAGGAGGAGGAGGAGGAGGAAGAAGAAGAAGAAGAAGAAGAAGAAGAAGAAGAAGAAGAAGAAGAAGAAGAAGAAGAAGAAGAAGAGGAGGGGAGGGGGAGGGGGAGGGGGAGGGGGAGGGGAAGCAGAAGGAGAAGAAGAAGAAGAAGAAGAAGAAGAAGAAGAAGAAGAAGAAGAAGAAGAAGAAGAGTGGATCATTGATGTCGCCATACCAGGTGACAGTCGAATTGATGAAAAACAACAAGAAAAACTTAACCGATATCAGGACCTTAAAATCGAATTACGACGACTCTGGCATAAACCAGTACAGGTGGTCCCAGTGGTAATCGGCTCACTGGGTGCTGTGCCAAAAGACCTTAACCGGCATTTGAAAACAATAAACATTGACAAAATCACGATCTGTCAGTTGCAAAAGGCCACCGTACTTGGATCTGCGCGCATCATACAAAAATACATCACGCAGTCCTAGACGCTTGGGAAGTGTTCGACTTGTGATACAGTGATACGAAATCCAGCCTATAAATCTCGTTTGCTGTGTATTACTGTTTTTGTGAATTAAAATAATAATAATAATAATAATAATAATAATAATAATAATAATAATAATAATAATAATAATAATAATAATAATAATAATTTTTGTCATTGTACGTATATACACAGTACACCCATACAACGAAATTCACATAACGCTTCAAGACCAGTCCCAACACACATAGCAATCCCCACCCGCCACGAATTCCCCACCCTGAACCACTCAAACATCCACACAACAGACCAAGTTATACTATCCAACAGCTCACTGATGGTGACCCTTCAATCCATTATTAAGTGCAATTATAGCTCTAGGATAAAAACTATTCGGAAAGCGTGTGGTCCGAGTTTTGATTGTTCTGTATCTTCTGCCAGAAGGCAACAGTTCAAAAAGATTGTAAGCAGGATGAGAAGAGTCTCTGAGAATATTGTGCAACTTCCTAGAACAGCGAGATGCAGAGATATCGTCCAGGGCTGGTAGCTGGAGCCCAATGATATTCTGGACAGTTGTAATGATTCTCTGTAGAGCTTTTTTGTCTGCTGCAGAGCTGCTGCCGTGCCATGCTAGAATACCATATGTCAGGACACTCTCAATGGTGCTGCGATAGTAGGACAACAGTAGATGCCGAGATAGATTTATCTTCCTGAGCATTCTCAGGAAGTACAGCCTCTTCTGAGCCTTCTTCACAAGCATGCTTACATTCATAGTCCATGAGAGGTCCTCCGAGATATAAATACCCAGAAATTTAAAACTACTAACCCTCTCCACCTCCTCGCCATCTATGTGCAATGGTAAATGTGCATCTCTCTTTTTCCTAAAGTCAGTTATCAGTTTATTTATTTATTTTATTTATTTGTCAAACATGTATAGTAGTAATTTGTATAAACATAAGTAAAAAGTAACGATAAAAGAGGACAGTAGGACAGGGACGGTAGGCACAGTGGTGCGCTTATGCACGCCCCTTTGGGGAAGAAACCACAGAGTCAGGTAGTGCATTCCAGGCATTGATCACTCTGTTGCTGAAGTCGTATTTTCTGCAATCGAGTTTGGAGCGCTTTACATTTAGTTTGAATCTATTACGTGCTCGTGTATTGTTGCGGTTGAAGCTGAAGTAGTCATTAACAGGAAGGACATTTTGGTATATGATTTTATGAACTACATTTAGATCAGATCGGAGGCGACGTAGTTGTAAATTGTCTAATCCCAGTATTTCAAGTCTGGTGGAATAAGGTATTTTGTTGCGAGCGGAGGAGTGAAGGACTCTTCTTGTGAAATATTTCTGGACTCTCTCGATTGTATTTATGTCTGATATGCAGTGCGGGTTCCAGACAGGTGAGCTATATTCCAGAATTGGTCTAACAAATGTTTTGTATGCTCTCGTTAGTAATGTGATGTTGCCAGAGAAGAAGCTATGCAAGATTAGATTAACAACTCTTAGTGCCTTTTTGGCAATGTTGTTACAGTGGGCTCTAGCACTTAGGTCATTGGATATGAGTACTCCAAGGTCTTTGACGGAGTGAGGGTCATCTAGTTCTTTAGTTTTTTTGGTGTTAAGTATATAGAACTGGCCATCCTTGAGGAAGAGGTCATATAATATGAGCCAACTACCAAACAGCAAGACTCCAGGTGTTGACACCATCCCAAAAAAACCCTCTGGAATAGGAAGAACAATAATATTTGGGAGTATCCCCCCCCCCCCCGGAAAACTGATGTGGTCTATTATTCTTCTGTTTCTTGATCTTTTGCTTCTGGCTGTAGTGACTTCTCTGGTCTTGGAGATTAAATCAAGTCATAAGAGTCCAAGATTAGACCACATGTGTGGTCTCCACAAGGTCTCAGAACTTGGCCTTAGATCCTCTAGGGAAATATCAGCATCTGTCAGCTGTCCCAAGTAAACCAGACAGGAAACAGGATTAGATGAGCCAATTCTGCTTTATTCTGGAGGCTGCACTTAACAGAACCTTGTGAATCTGAAGGCGCAAATTTCGCACTGCCACTTAAGTGTTCGATGCATTGGGATGGGTCTTTCCCCGTGTTTCTTTCCTCTGATCTTTTAGCCACTGGGGGCTTCTGCCTCTCTGGTCTGATCGTTTCCTAGGCAGCGTCTCTTCCCTTCCTCCCACAAGGTCATTCACACATTCCATTACGGCGGCTTCTTTCTCTGATTCCTGCTCTTCCACTTCTTGGCAGAAGACCCAGCTAGGAGGTCATAACTGATGGGACAAAGACCTGTGAAAGTCAAGGAGGACTGGAAGGTTGTTGGGCTGGGTGGATAGATAGATGGATATCCGGAGAGAGAGAGAGAGAGATGATAGATGGATGGATGGATGGACGGACGGACGGACGACAGGCAGACAGACGATAGATAGATAGATAGATAGATAGATAGATAGATAGATAGATAGATAGATAGATAGATAGATAGATAGATAGATAGATAGATGATAGATAGATAGATAGATAGATAGATAGATAAATGATGGATAGATAGATAGATAGATAGATAGATAGATAGATAGATAGATAGATAGATAGATGATGGATAGATAGATAGATAGATAGATAGATAGATAGATAGATAGATAGATAGATAGATAGATGATGGATAGATGATGAATAGATGATGGATGACAGATAGACAGACGATAGATAGATAGATAGATAGATAGATAGATAGATAGATAGATAGATAGATAGATAGATAGATAGATAGATAGATGGATAGATGATGGATAGATGATGGATAGATGATGGGTGACAGATAGACAGACGATAGATGGATGGATGGATGGATGGATGGATGGACGGACGGACGGACGGACGGACGGACGGATGGACGACAGGCAGACAGACGATAGTGGATGGATGGATGGATGGATGGATGGATAGATAGATAGATAGATAGATAGATAGATAGATAGATAGATAGATAGATAGATAGATAGATAGATAGATAGATAGATAGATGATGGATAGATGATGGATGACAGGCAGACAGATGATAGATGGATGGATGGACGGACGGACGACAGGCAGACAGACGATAGTAGATAGATGGATAGATGATGGATGGCAGGCAGACAGACGATAGATGATAGATGGATGGATGAATGGACGGATGGACAACAAGAAGACAGACGATAGATAGATAGATAGATAGATAGATAGATAGATAGATAGATAGATAGATAGATAGATAGATAGATAGATAGATAGATAAATGATGGCTAGATAGATAGATGATGGATAGATGATGGATGACAGGAAGACAGACGATAGATAGACAGATAGACAGACCATAGCTAGAATGGATGGTGGATGGATGGAGGTATATAGGTTGGTAGGCAGACACACAGTCATGGATAGATGGACATGGATAGATAGATAAACATTAACAGATTAACAGAGTTGGAAGGGACCTTGTAGGTCTTCTTCTAGACCAACTCACACACCCCGCCCAAGCAGGAGACCCTACACCATTTACATCTACATTGATAGATAGAAATAGGTAGATGGATGGATGGATGGATGGATGGATGGATGGATGGATGGATGGATATATGGATATATGGAGACATGGATGGATGGAGAGACAGACAGACATGGATAGATATAGACATGGATAGATGGAGATGGATGAATGGATATGGAGAAAGACAGACATATGACTGGATAGATAGACAGACATGGATAGAGATAGGCAGATGGATTGATGAATATATGTAGATAGATAGAACTTAGAATAACTTTATTATTACTTGAATGTACACCTTGAGCCAGTCAGAATCGAACTCCTGGAGTGAGCAGTGAGTTAGCCTGCAGTTCTGCATTCTAATCACTGTGCCACCACGGCTCACGGTGATGAAGGTCACCCAGCCGGCTTTCATGTCTTACGATGGGAGTAGAAATCACTGTCTCCTGCTGATTGTCCCAAAGTCACCCATCCGCCTTTCATGCCTAAGGTGGAACTAGAACTCACTGTCTCCTGGTGATTAGCCCATAGTCACCCAACCTGCTCTGATGCCTAAGGCAGGACTAGAACTCACCATTTCCTGCTGATTGTCCCAAAGACATCTAGCCAGCTTTTATACCTAAGATGGAACTAGAACTCACAATCTCCTGCTGATTGTCCCAGAGTCACCCATCCGGCTTTCATGCCTAAGACAGGACTAGAACTCACCATTTCCTGCTGATTGTCCCAAAGACATCTAGCTGGCTTTTATACCTAAGATGGAACTAGAACTCACAATCTCCTGCTGATTGGCCCAAAGTCACCCAGCCAGCTTTCATGCCTAAGGTGGAACTAGAACTCACTGTCTCCTGGTGATTGGCCCATAGTCAGCCAACCTGCTCTGATGCCTAAGGCAGGACTAGAACTCACCATCTCCTGATTGTCCCAAAGACACCCAGCTGGCTTTCATGCCTGAGACAGGATTAGAACTCACCGTCACCTGGTTTCTACCCTGGTGCCTTCACAGCTAGACCAAGCTTGTAATCGCTTTTCATTTTATTTTAGTATCGTTTGCTATTCTTGAAACGGGGAGGGTGGAATTTTAATTATGGAGAGAATGGCATTTGATTTCGTGGAGGGTGCTATTCATAAATTGCTTTTAGAACAGTTGGCCGTCCTTTATGTAGTTCTTCGTTCATAAAGCTACGGCTGAACCGATTTTTCTTGGTGCAGAAGAAGAATAAGCTATCGAAGGGAGGCTTTGGCGGATGGCGAGTTTGATATGAATAGAGCCGAGGTGGCGCAGTGGTTAGAGTGCAGTACTGCAGGCTACTTCAGCTGACTGCTAGCTGCAGTTCAGCAGTTCAAATCTCACGGGCTCAAGGTTGACTCAGCCTTCCATCCTTCTGAGGTCGGTAAAATGAGGACCCAAATTGATGGGGGCAATAGGCTGACTCTGTAAACCGCTTAGAGAGGGCTGCAAAAGCACTATGAAGCGGTATAGGCTGCACGCCGCCACGCCGTGGCTCGTTTTCAGCCTGGACAGCCTCCTGCAGCACCCTGCCAGCCAAAACTGGCCCATGCCCCGTTTTGGCCAGCAGAGTGCTGCAGGACGCCGTCCAGGCTGAAAATGAGGCACAGGGGGCCCCCCATGTGCCCCCCACGTCCCATATTGGCCGGCAGGTTGTTGCAGGAGGAGTCCGTCCCGTCTCCCTCCACCCTGGCCAACCCGCAGAGGAAAACTACAATGCTGATCCGGCCCTCGAAGAAATCCAATTTGATTTCTAGTTTTAGGTGATCCATTTGGATGCAAAAAAAATAAGCGTGCTTGAAATTGGGAAAAAAAATCACAACCCCCCCAAGTTAGAGGAAGAGGAATTTTTCTAAGCTATAACAAAGTTTCACTATTCGGCTGAGAAGAATCTCCCCATTTTCCTGGCAGCCTGGAGAGAGTGTGTTGGACTACAACACCTATCTTCCCCAGCTCTGGTGAATGGGAATAGTTGTCGCCTGCATGTTTTGTGCCGCCAAAATTGCCCTAAGCTTAAACTTCTGAGCAATTTCCTTGCCTCTTGAATCTGCCTTTTTTTTAAAAGACGAGCGAAACCATCAAGCTCTTATCAAAAACATAGAATAACAAAGTTGGAAGGGACCTTGGAAGTCAATGAATCAGAAAACAGCTGGAAGGGACCTTGGAGGTCTTCTAGACCAACCCCCTGCTCAAGCAGGAAACCCTATACAATTTCAGGCAAGTGGCTGTCTAGTTTCTTCTTTTAAAACCTCCAGTGATGGAGCACCCACAACTTCTGGTGGCAACCCATTCCATGGATTAATTGCTCTCACTGTTAGGAAGGAGGTTACTCCTTAATTCCAGGTTGCTTCTCTCCTTGATTAGAATAGAATAGAATAGAATAGAATAGAATAGAATAGAATAGAATAGAATAGAATAGAATAGAATAGAATAGAATAACAGAGTTGGGCTTAGGCAGGAAACCCTACACCACTTCAGACAAATGGTTGTCCAACATCTTAAAAACTTCCAGTTTTATTAGTTTTCATCCATTGTTTCTTGTCTTGCCTTCTGGAGCTTTGGAAAATAAGTTGACACCCACCCCCCTCCTCTTTGTGGCAGGCCCTCAAAGTAGATTGAGCAGATCCTTTGCACAGTGGGTGTTGAAGCTACTCAGAGCTCTCACTTAATGGTTTAGATTTAGATTTATTATTAGAGTTGGAAGGGACCTTGTAGGTCATCTAGTCCAACCCCCTGCTCAAGCAGGAGTTCCTACACCATTTCAGACAGATGGCAGTCCAGTCTCTCCTTGAAGGTCGTAAGTGTTGGGGCTTTCACAACCTCCTCTGGCAAGCTGTTCCACTGGTTGATCGCTCTCACCGTTAGAAAGTTTCTCCTCACTTCCAGGTTGAATCTCTCCTTGGTCAGATTCCATCCGTTATTCCTTGTTTGGCTTTCTGGTGCCATAGAGAACAGCCTGACCCCCTCCTCTCTGTGGCAGCCCCTCAAGTATTGGAACACTGTTATCATGTCACCCCAGTCCTTCTCTTCGCCAGACTGGCCAAGCTCAGTTCCTGCAACCGCTCTTTGTATGTTTTATTTTCCAGACCCTTTATCATCCTGGTTGCTCTCTTCTGCACTTTCTCTAGTGTTTCAATGTCTTTTTTGTAGTGTGGTGACCAAAACTGGATGCAGTACTCTAGGTGTGGTCTGACCAAGGCTTTATAGAGTGGTACTAGTACCTCTCTGGTCCTTGATTGTATCCCTCTATTTATGCAGCTCAGGACTGCGTTGGCCTTTTTGGCTGCTGCTGCACATTGCTGGCTCATATTTAGTTGGCTGTCTACCAGGACTCCGAGATCCTTCTCGCAATCGCTGCTATTGAGTGTGGTTTCGCCCAGTTTGTATGTGTATTTTTGATTCTTCTTGCCTACGTGCAGAATTTACTGCTGTTGTGTAGAAGGCAATTCAATGAACCAATCAGAATAGTGCTGGAAGGGACCTTGGGTGGGGGTCTTCTAGTCCCAACCCGCCTGCTCAAGCACAGGAGACCCTATCCCATTCCAGACAGGTGGCTGTCCAGTCTCTTCTTAAAAGTCAAGTCAAGTCATTTCCACTGGTTAATTGTTAACACTGTTAGGAAGTTTCTCCCTAGTTCCACATTGCTTCTCTCCTGGATTAGTTTCCATCCATTGTTTCTTTTTTAAAAAATAATTTTTATTAAGTAGTTTTAAAGAAAACAACATATAATACAAAAAATATACATATATACAAGTCAAATATACGTAAAACTATACAATAACATAGACAACATAACCTAACCTAAAATGTAAAACAAAGAAAACAATAATAGTATAATTGTATAATTGTTTCTTATCTTGCCTTTAGGTGCTTTGGAAAATAGGTTGATCCCCTCTTCTTTTTGGTACCCCCTCAAATATTGGAAGACTGTTATCATGTCCCCCCCCTAGGCCTTCTATTCACTGGACTAGACATACCCAATTTCTGTGGGCTTCCTTCATAACTTAGCCCCCTAATCAGAGGCAGTATTCTGCCGGTTCGGGCGAACTGGTAGCGGCGACCTGTGGGTGGGGCCTGCCCATCTGCCCTGGCGCTATGTCGTTCTATTTAGGCTCATTTTGAAGCCACGGACATGCCTACAAGGAGCACACGCAAGCACAGCACGTGCACGGAAGCCATGCGCATGTGTGGACAGGGCGCGTGCGAGTGAAGCGTGCGCACACGCTCACATTTGCGAACGTGAAGTGTGAAAGTAAGTGAATGCCACCTGCGCCCCAAATCCTCCTTGTTGCTCTTCTCTGCACTCTTCCCAGTGTGCTATAACCTCAGAAAGAACCGTCCCGCTTATTTAAAAGGAATTGAGAAAAGGCCTTAATTTCCCCTGGATATAGTTGGAGCCTTCCTTTCGGCATGAGGCTCTATTCATCCCTGTAAACACGACAGTTGCCAAGCGAAAATTACTCCCCGCGTTCATTCATAAAAAGCTTCTCGAATGGGTCATTCATAAAAATCCTCTGCCAATGGTGTCGAGGGGGGGGGGAGAGAAAAAATAAAACAAAATGAAACCACCGCCCGTTTTCGGTGGCGCACGTATGACAAATATAGTTAGTTGGGTGAGCTGGCGTATTTTTGTGGGATAATCGTTTTTATGGTCTTTTTATTTGCAAAGCTGCTTTTGCTAACAGGAAGAATGACTCGTAATGAGAGGCTCCCAGATGGTCTCTGGGTAAATGCAGAGCAATTAATGCTGGTAGCAAAAACAAGCCAATTTTGGGGTTTTTTTTTTAAAAAAAAAGGATTACAAAGAAATGTTTCTTGGCTCTTGAGAATAATAGGCACGTCGGTGGGATATCGGTTGGATGAGCAGGAGTAACCCCTCTGGTATATAGGGAGTCCTCTACTTGCAGCAGTTCACTTAGGGACCGTTTGAAGTTACAACGGCAGCGGAAAAAGTGACCTAGGATCATTTTTCATACTTACGACCATGGACACGTGATTGGATGCTTGACAACCTTTTTGACGGCTGCAGTAATCCCGGGCTCACATGTTCCCCTTTTGAGACCTTCTGACAAGCCAAGTCAGTGGCCAGATTCACTTAACAACCGTGGTACGTACTAATTTAGGAACTAATTTAACGAATAGGGAAAAGAGGGAAAATATTTTTGATTGCTGTTTAGAAAAGAAGGGAAGTAAAATATATTAATACTAGAAATATATAAGGTGGGGAAAAACCACGTCTTTGATTGTTGGGATGGAAGGAGAAGAATAGAAGAAAAAGGGGGGAGAAAAGAGAATTAAAATAGAGATAAAATAAAAGGGGAAAAAGGCTAAAAGATAGACATTAAGATGAAAAGAAATGTGAGAGATGTATTAAAAATGAAATGATAATGAATTGTAACTATTTAAAAAAACATTGCTAAGATTATTGTATGGATGTATGAAACTCAGAAAGCAAATGCTCACGACATGAGATGTAGAAAGACTAAAACTAAATAAAACTTATTGGGGAAAAAATGTGGCAAGAAAAGTCGTAAATATGAACCAGTTGCCAAGTGTCTGAATTTTGATCATGTGACTGTGGGGGAATGCCGCAATGGTCGTAAGTGTGAAAAACAGTCGCAGGTCACTTTTTTCCAATACCGTTGTAACTTTGAACGGTCACTAAATGAACTGTTGTAACTCAAGGATAATCTGTAGAATAACTGAACAACAGAGTTGGAAGGGACCTTAGAGGTCTTCTAGTCCAACCTCCTGCTCAAGCCAGAAACGCTATACCATTTCAGATAAATGGTTGTCCAATCTCTTCTTTAAAACCTTCCAGTGTTGGAGCATTCACAACTTCTGGAGGCAAGTTGTTCCACTGGTTAATTGTTCTAACTGTCAGGAAATATCCCCTTAGTTGGATCTCTCTGTCAGGCAGTGATTTTTATATTGCCTGTTACATGTATATGCAGGGAGCTGCATCCCTATCTAATATAATGGTTTATTCTTGAGCACGTGATTGACATGTTCTAGTACGCATGTGTGCATTCCATTCAGTCCTTCTGTTCCTAGCTTCTATGGAAGCAAGACGTGTTTTTATAGCAGAGATGTAATTAATGAGAATTTATTGTTTTTGTACCGAAATAAATATTTTTACTTAGAACTTTAAACTGCGGTTTCATTTCTAATGTCAGAATTCCGGGAAAAGATCTATTTTCGCCTCTAATGAGAGTTATTCTCATCTTATCACTCTCCTTGATTAGATTCCATTCATTGCTTCTTGTCCTGCCTTCAGGTGCTTTGGAGAATAGATTGACTCCCTCTTCTTTGTGGCAACCCCTGAGATATTGGAGCACTGCTATCATGTCTCTCCTGGTCCTTCTTTTCATTAAACTAGACATACCCAGTTCCTGCAACCGTTCTTCATATGTTTTAGCCTCCAGTCCCCTAATCATCTTGGTTGCTCTTCTCTGCACTCTTTCCAGAGTCTCAACATCCTTTTTACATTGTGGCGACCAAAACTGGATTCAGTATTCCAAGTGTGGACTTACCAAGGCTTATAAAGTGGTATTAACACTTTGCGTGATCTTGATTCTATCCCTCTGTTAATGCAGCCTAGAACTGTGTTGGCTTTTTTGGCAGCTGCTGCACACTGCTGGCTCATATTTAAATGGTTGTCCACTAGGACTCCCAAAACCCCTTTCAACTCTTCCAAGGCAATGCCAATTCTTCAGGCATTGGGGATGTGATAATTGAACTGAAATTCAAGGGGTCAGGGATGCCCCATATAGAAAGGAGGAGGAGCCAGTCAAGAAGGACAGGAAAGGTCTCTCCAATGGGCCCTGAATGAGCAAAAATTCTGAATAAAAGACTTCCGGTAGAAGAAAACAAGCAGGATACTGGCTGTTTATTACAGAGAAGCTGGCAGAGAGGAGGCCAAAACAAAACAGCTGGTTTTTTTTTTACAGCTCGGTTTGGCAGAGTTCTGATTTAATAATTGCATGTTTCGAAAAATAAAATGATAGCCTTCCTGTTTGGTTGGCCAGAGACGTTTTGCATCTCTGTGTGAGAAAGCTGCAGTGTTGTGCCTCTAGAGCTAAGGAGCTAGTCCTCATGAAACCTTCCTGATCACCTGAGTTGAAGACCCCTGCTCTATCCCAGCCCCCCTTCTCTTTTGCAAAGGTTGTCCTATCCCCCCCCCCCCGTTGCAAAATTTAACCACCCTAGCACAGTGTTGCTCAAGGGTTGGAACTTTTAAGAAGGGTGGACTTCAATTCCCAGAGTTCCTAGGCGGGCTGGGGAACTCTGGGAGTTGAAGTCCGCCCTTCTTAAAGTTGCAACCGTTGAGAAAGGGAAGCAGCACTAGCTGATAGGGTGTCGAAGAAGAGGATGTGAGACGCCTCGTCTTATGCAAAATTGGTTTATTTGCAGTGCATCGTCTCCTTGGCTGCTGTCAAATTGATTTCCGAAGAAAGCAAAGAGGAACTTAAGGATTGAGCACGCCTTCCTCCCTCTCTCTCTTAATAAAAAGCTAATATGGGTTGAATAAATGTTATGGAGACATCACCCATGGCACGGAAGCTTTAAGGCTTTTATCATTCCTGCTTGCAAAATATACTGTGAGGGCTGAGTGAAGTTTGTTGAGGCAGGTAGTCCTGGGCTTACAGCCATTTATTGAAGGACCATTTGAAGTTGATGATGATGATGTTCGTCCATCGTATTCGAAGAGGACCTTGACATCTATCAATTGGGGGGGATGGCGCAGTGGTTAAAAGCAGCACTGCAACCTTCAGCTGATTGCTAGTTCAGCAGTTCAGCTGTTCAAATCTCACCAGGCTCAAGGTTGACTCAGCCTTCCATCCTTCCGAGGTGGGTAAAATGAGGACCCAGATTGTTGGGGGCAATATGCTGAATTCTGTAAACCGCTTAGAGAGGGCTGTAAAACACTATGAAGCGGTATATAAGTCTAAGTGCTATTGCTATGTCACGACTTGCGCGTGAATTGGATTAAAGTGAGGGAGAGGTGCGCATAGTCAGCCTCACTCTCTCTTCCCAGATTCCATCTTGCTCCAAATAGCAGGACAAGAGTCGAGACAGTTGGAGATGGGCTGGGTGCAGTGGTTGACCAGGGCGTCTTTCGTGTCTTGCCGTGCTCTTAGCGTACCACATCGCTTGCAGAGACTGCCTTCATGACTGTTGTCCTATTCTAGTAGATTTCATCCGCTCAGTCCTCCGGAATCTGTCTTCACATGCTCGGGATAGACAAGACCCTATCTCACCGAAGGTCGATGGCCCAATGGCTATTCTCAACCTGGTTTGGCCAGCCTGTCGAAGCTGTTGCCCGGGGTGTGGCCGCTGCGCATGCTACAGCTGCTAGGAGCCACAGGTGAGAGCTGAGTGACAGGTGGGGACCAAAGGTGAACGAACTGCCCTAAAAGTTGCCCTAAAATGAGCTGCCGTAAAAGGACATGACATGCCCCTACACCAGAGGTGCTACCCAGTGGTGGGTTCCTACTGGTGCGGTCCACTCTATAGCACCGGTAGTGGCCCACTGGTGACGTCACAGTACTGGTGTGGCGGTTGCCGGTGCCCGGGTGCTGCCATTTTTTAAAAAAATTTCTTCTGCGCATGCCCAGAAACCTGACAATTAAGTCTTTTCCCGTCCCTTCGCTTGAAAATAATAAGAAGCTCGTATTTGACACTTTTCCTTCGCTTTTGCCTAAAGCTTCCCAAAGTGGGCGTTTTCCGAAAGCTTAACCTTTTATACTGTTAATTTTATACAGTTTTATACTGTTATTCTTTAAACGAAAACATTGAGGACTGTTAAAAGATACTGTTCTTTTAACAGTCCTCAATATTTTCGTCTAAGGAATCCGTGACTGAAACCAAAAATGCTGTATGAGACTTGCTTGTCTTTTAACTATAGCATTTTCTGCATATAAAGGTTGCTGTGTTGCCATGGTGTAACACACACTTTGCAAAGCTTTTCATGTAAACTATAAAATAGCAAAAATAGTAGTAACATCTCTCTGAAATAACTAATATATGACCGGCAAGCCATGCCCACCCGGTCACATGGCTGGCAAGCCACACCCACAAAATAAGCCACGCCCACAGAGGTAGTAAAAAAATTAGGAACCCGCCCTTGGTGCTACCCCTCCCTGAGCACCCCATACACCCCACCATTTGAAGTTAGAGTGACGGGTTCCTGCATGAGAAGGGGTTGGACTAGAAGACCTCCAAGGTCCCTTCTGACTCTTGTTATTCTGGAAAAAAAGTGACTTATGCCCGTTTTTGCACTTATAACCGTTCCAGCATCCCCATGGCCATGTGATCAAAGTTAAGACACATGACAACTGACTCACATTTATGACGGTTGCAGTGTCCCTCCCGGGGGTCACGCGATCCCCTTTTGCGACCTTCTGACAAGCACACTCAATAGGGGAATGCAGATTCACTTAACAACCGTGTGGGCTAATTTAACAAGTGCAGCGATTCACTTAACAGTTGTGCCCAGAAAGGTGGTAAAATGGGGGGAGGGAAATAGCTTAACTCATGTCTCATTTAGCACCAGAAATTTTGGGCTCCATTGTGGTCGTAAATCGAGGACTACCTCTAAGGTCGTAAAATGAGGCCAAACTAACTTCTGTCGCTCAGCGACAGAAATTTTGAGTTCAGTTGTCATAAGCCAAAGACTAGCTGCATAGCCTTGTCTGGAGCAGAGAAGCTTCTAGCAAGCTGATAATCCAGGGAGCCATCCGTAAGATTTACAGATTATTAGAGTTGGAAGGGACCTTGTAGGTCATCTAGTCCAACCCCCCGCTCAAGCAAGAGTCCCTACACCATTTCGGATAAATGGCAGTCCAATCTCCCTTTGAAAGTCTCAAGTGTTGGAGCTCTCACAACCTCCGCTGGCAAGCTGTTCCACTGGTTGATCGCTCTCACTGTCAGAAAGTTTCTCCTCACTTCCAGGTTGAATCTCTCCTTGGTCGGCTTCCATCCGTTATTCCTTGTTTGGCTTTCTGGTGCCATAGAGAACAGCCTGACTCCTTCCTCTCTGTGGCATCCCCTCAAGTATTGGAACACTGCTATCATGTCACCCCGGTCCTTCTCTTCGCCAGACTGGCCAAGCTCAGTTCCTGCAACCGCTCTTCGTATGTTTTAGTTTCCAGACCCTTTATCATCCTGGTTGCTCTCTTCTGCACTTTCTCTAGAGTTTCAATATCTTTTTTGTCGTGTGGTGACCAAAACTGGATGCAGTACTCTAGGTGTGGTCTAACTAAGGCTTTATAGAGTGGTATTAGTACCTCCCTAGTCCTAGATTGTATCCCTCTATTAATGCAACGTAGGATTGCATTGACATCTCTTCTGGAAATCGGCTTCTGTGTTTGGTTGACATGTTTGACAGACCCAGCAGTAGGACGGGAACTTGAGGAAGGAAGTTCAGATCTCTCCACCACCTTCCAGCCAATGAAAAAAGGGCCGTGGGTTTAGCAGGAAGAGGGATGCCACTACACTCTCGTGGGCCAAAAGGGAGGATGGCATCTGCCTCTTTGCCACCTGTCAATAGAATAGAATAGAATAGAATAGAATAGAATAGAATAGAATAGAATAGAATAGAATAGAATAGAATAGAGCTGAAAGGGACCTTGGAGGTCTTCTAGTCCAGCCCCCTGCTCAAGCAGGAGAACCTATACCGTTTCAGACAAGTGACCGTCTAGTCCTGGATGTCTTCACTCTGCTGACCAAAACGGGGTGCCAGGGGGGCCACAAGCCCCCCGTGCCCCGATTTCGCTGCCAGAGTGCTGTAGTCCAGGCCCAAAGTGAGCTATGGGGGGGCCCATGAGGTTTCCCCCACCCCCCGCGCCCCATTTTGGCTGCCAGAGGCACCGCACCGCAAGCTGGTCCTTTGCTATTTCCAGACCAGCCCTGCGGGCCAGATCTAACCACCCCACGGGCCGGATCTGGCCCGCGGGCCTTGAGTTTTGACACCCCTGGTCTAGTCTCTTCTGTTCTTCGAGTGTCCATAAATGGTCCATCGGATCTTCCCCAAGATGCAGGAGGCCTCCCAAAAGCTCCTGAGTTTCAACATGTCGGCTCTGCAAGTCTTGCAGTCTTAACAATAGGATGGGAAGACGGGAACTCTCGGTCCCCACCCTTCGCTCTTCTGCACACCGCCACGCTTCTCAACCACTTCCTCAGTGTGGCCACTGCCTTCCTTATGTCTAGGAACCCTTCTTGAGAGCTCTCCGCCGCCGGCTGCAGCTTTCCCCAAAAAGGCTTTGGGTCTTGCATTTGGTTACGCCATTTCCGCCGTCACTCCCTTTCCTGTTAAGTAAGTTCTTGCTTGCTTGCTTCCCTCTCCTCCTCTTGTTTTCTACCGCATTTGGGCGCCTCTTCTTCTTTTCTTCCAAACGTATTATGACAAGCTCGGGAAGAGAGCTCCAGAGGTCTTGGAGAAGCTTCCAGGATGGCTAGATGGGATGGTCTCGGCCATGGAGCAGGTACGGGTGAGGGGCTCCAACTCGTTAATTCTTCCCCTTGGTTTTTTGAAGGTGCAAGTTTCTACATTGGGTTTCCTACCAAGATGGGTGAGGGTTGGAGAAGGGGTGGAATTGAAAGAACCCGAGAAAATCAACCTATATCCAGTTGGAATGGCTTGCCTTCAGAAGTTGTGGGTGCTCCATCTCTGGAGGTTTGTCCAGAATGGTATAGGGGTCTCCTGCTTGGGCTGGGGGTTGGACTAGAAGACCTCCAAGGTCCCTTCCAACCCTCAAATTCTGTATTTTGTATTCTCAATGTAACTATATCTCTTTCTAATCGATGTTGGAGAACAGCTTGGGTGAAATCTATTTTGGTTTTGCAAAATAGACTACTTGTTCCTTTTCATAGGTATATTTATCATTTATGCCGGTGGGCGAGTGAGAATTAATATAGCTTTTTGCACATAAACCAAATATTAATAGTGAACCAACAGGCCGGGTGTATGTTTCTTGTTGATATTTTCACGTCTTTCTTGGTGGCCCACCACAGGTTGAAAAAGGAAACCAACGAATGTGTGATAAAGGGAGTTTTTAGTAGGTCTTGTTTTGTTTTCCTATTTTGTGAACTTTCCTTGTCTGAAAGTATTTCCGCATATTGCAGGTAGATTTCATTTTAGTTGTGCGAATTCAGGCACTAGTTTGTCAGCTTAGCTGAGCCTCGTTTGATAATATCTCTCTATACATGGTGGATTTTTGTTTCATATAGGTAGTCCTCGACTTACAACAGTTCATTTAGTGACCATTCGAAGTTACAACGGCACTCAACAAAGTGACTTACGACCGTTTTTCACACTTCATGACCGTTGCTGCATTCCCCACGGTCACGTGATCAAAATTCAGACACCTGGCAAGGGATTCGTATTTATGACGGTTGCAGTGTCCCCGGGGGGGCTTCTGACAAGCAAAGTCAAGCCAGATTCACTTAACAACCGTGTAACTCATTTAACAACTGCAGTGATTCACATAACTGTGGCAAGAAAGGTCGTAACAGGGAGCAGAATTCACTTAACTGTCTCGCTTAGGAACAGAAATTTTGCGCTCCATTGTGGCCGTAAGTCGAGGACTCCCTGTGTTTGGGATTCGGATATCAGCCGGTCTTAAAGGCTGCAGTGAGGTTGACGTGTGCCACAATCTTAATTGAAAACGACACCCTAAATTTGGTTACTCTCTTCCCCACCCCCACCCCCCTGGGATCGCCATCATTATTGAAATGGCTTATCTCAGATTGTCCAAGAGATAAAATCAGATTTTAAAGTTTTTGCGTGCGTGGTCGGATTGCAGAACATAGAATGCGGAAATTGCTTTGATGTGCAATGTACGTCAGCCATCAAGATATCAGCGAATCTCTCTTTTTTTTTATTCTGGGGAACTTGATAGGCATGGCTGAGGACTCATTTTAAACTATAATCTCCATATTAGACATCCTGGTTTGTGATGCTTTTGCTAGCTGAGACGGTCTTTGGAGATTTGAAGCCTTGTGCCTGATAGCCATGCAGCACTAAAAGGCTTGAGATTATAAAACACCCATTTCTTTGAAAGTTTTTTATCTTTTGAGCCCGGGTTCAATTATTGCTTTTTCAGCAAAGATCTTTTTTCACTGCCGGAAAGCTTTTCGATAACGCTAATCAACTCAGTCCTCTTCTGTGCAACCGGGAGAGTAGAATAGGGCGAGATAAACACGCCATTCAATTTTGTCAAAAAGTCATTAAAATCCGTTTCTGTATTCCCTCCCAGTAAAAGAAGGATCCGGGTGCTTTGATTTAAGATGTTTCTTGTACTTGTCTTGTCTCTTGCAAACTAGGAGTATCTAGAATCGCCTGCTTGGGCAGAGGGTTGGACTAGATGACCTGCAAGGTCCCTTCCAACTCTGTTAATCTATTTTGATTTCTCTTCTTATTCTGCAACTATTTTTAACACAATTCCCTGGCCAATTTTGGGCGTTGGTTAGCTAGGAAATCCTACAAGTATTTAGAACAGGGGTCTCCAACCTTGGCAACTTTAAGACTTGTGGACTTCAACTCCCAGAATTCCTCAGCCACTGGCTGGAGAATTCTGGGAGTTGAAGTCCACAAGTCTTAAAGTTGCCAAATTTGAAGACCTCTGATTTAGAAGATCTCAAATTGAATAAAAGCTGTTCATTGGAAGGAATTGGCACCTGCTGGTCCTCTTCCTTGAGTGTGTTCACACAACGCCTTTAACAGCACCGGTTCAAACCCTGATTCACAAAACCTGCATTGACCTTAGTTTGTTTTTTGGGGGGTGGGGAAAATGCAGCCCATCTGGCACCTTGGCGTGGGAAGTCCAAAGGCAAAAGGGAGTTTTAATTCTGGTTAGGTTAGCCTGCTGCGTGAATGCATTCAGGTTAGGAGAGCCTATTGTGTGAATTCAGTCCTTGTGATACACTAGAACAGTGATGGTGAACCTTTTTTTCCCTCGGGTGCCGAAAGCGCGTGCGCATGTGCTATCGCGCACACGCGAGTGCCCAGACCCATAATTCAATGCCTGAGGAGGACGAAAATGGCCCCCCCAAATCCCTCTGGAGGCTGGATATGGTCCATTTCCCGACTTCCGGTGGGCCCAGTAGGCTTCCCTGGAGCCTGGGGAGGGCGAAAATGCCCCGCGGAGGCCCTCCGGAAGCCGAAAACACCCTCCCAGAGCCTCCGCGTGAGCCAAAAATCAGCTGGCCGGCGTGCACATGCGCGTTGGAGCTAAGCTAGGGCAACGGCTCGCGTGCTGGCAGATATGGCTCCGCGCGCCACCTGTGGCACGCGTGCCATAGGTTCGCCATCACTGCACTAGAAACGGGTGAAATCCAGCAGGTTCTGACAGGTTCTGGAGAACCGGTAGTGGAAATTTTGAGTAGTTCGGAGAACCGGCAAACCCCACCTCTGGCTGGCCCCAGAGTGGGGTGGGAATGGAGATTTCGCAATATCCTTCCCCTGCCACGCCCACCAAACCATGCCCACGGAACCGGTAGTAAAAAAAAATTGGATTTCACCACTGACTAGAAAGGAAGATGCGCAGCTGTCTTCCTTCTTGGCAATTGTGAGATTGAGGGGAGGGTTTCCCCTTTTTAGCCAGCAGTTTATACTCTCCAAGGTTTGAGGAAGAACCATAGTTATGTTCCTCACCCAACTTGGAGCCCAGCGGAGGCACATTTTATTTATTTTATTTTATTTATTTATTTATTTATTTATTTGTCAAACATGTATAGTAGTAATTTGTATAAACATAAGTAAAAAGTAACGATAAAAGAGGACAATTGGACAGTAGGACAGGGACGGTAGGCACAGTGGTGCGCTTATGCACGCCCCTTATAGGCCTCTTAGAAACGAGGAGAGGTCGACTGTAGACAGTCTAAGGTTAAAGTTTTTGGGGTTTGGAGAAGAAACCACAGAGTCAGGTAGTGCATTCCAGGCATTGATCACTCTGTCGCTGAAGTCGTATTTTCTGCAGTCGAGTTTGGAGCGCTTTACATTTAGTTTGAATCTATTACGTGCTCGTGTATTGTTGCGGTTGAAGCTGAAGTAGTCATTAACAGTGTCATTAACAATTTTCAACCGTGGTTGTTTTTGCACCCTTGCACAACGACTTTGTGGCGTTGCAGACAGGGGCTGCGTTCAGTTTTCCTGCACCCTCGGAGATCAAACCCCACGCACCTCAGTTGGGAAAGTCCCATTTGGTACCCTGCAAATCTCCGGCTTTCAAATGTGAATTCCATTCTTCCGTAAGCTTGGAAAATTGGATCTTTCCTTCTCCCAAGAGGCAAAGGCGCTTTTTCAAAAGGCAACTTGGACTATG
This sequence comes from Diadophis punctatus similis, assembly GCA_023053685.1. Taxonomy (NCBI): domain Eukaryota; kingdom Metazoa; phylum Chordata; class Lepidosauria; order Squamata; family Dipsadidae; genus Diadophis; species Diadophis punctatus. The sequence goes on along the minus strand of JALIGW010000054.1, from coordinate 2,243,408 downwards.
GTTTTCCTTAAAAGACTTTTCTTTGAAAACTTGGTTTTTCTTTGAAGAACTGAAGAAGCTTCTTGGATGAGAAGGGAAAGGCCTTCAAGGAAAAACAAAAGTCCAGTTGCCTTTTGAAAAAGCACCTTTCGGACAACCATAAGAATCTGAGCATCTCCATAGACATCGGGGAAAGTTAAGACTTTCGAGATACATTAAGACAGTTTCCCCATCTACTGCGCACGAGATACTCAAAAGAAGAAAGATATTTAATTTTACACATAGTCACAGCAGCTAGATTAGCATACGCCCAGAATTGGAAATTAGAACACGTCCCCCACTGCTTCGATGGTCATCAGAAAAATACTCGATTGCGCAGAAATGTGCAAACTAACAATGCAAATCCACGGAAAAGATGACACGGATTTCTACGAAATATGGAATAAGGTATATAATTGGATCAAACAAAACCCAAAATTAAAAATTTGGCAGATGAATTGAGATATATTTATAAATACTTTCTTTACAAGCTGTCATTAAATAAACTAACTTACGGATGATAATCACCGATACTCACGACATGGAACGTACTTAAAATGTATATATAGATTTTGATACGAAACAAACACTTTAATAACGCTGTTAAAGCATTGGACTATTCTGTGTTGTTGTTTGTAAATACGTGTACTCGTTTGTGTTCCGTGTGTTTTGTTTGTGTGTTCGTGTGTGCTGTTTGTGTCTTTTTTCTTATTGTAAAAATTTAATAAAGATTATTTTATTTTTTTAAAAAAAAGACAGTTTCCCCATCCAAACGCTCCAGATAAGCTGCATTTTAGCTCTGATCATTATCAAGCAGCATTGTCTTTAACCTCCATGACCAAATCCTAAACATCTAACATCCAGTTGTGGAAGGCTGGACTAACTGTATTTTTTTTGTATTTGTTTATTTGTCAAGCATATATGATTATAAGCAAAGTATAAACAGTAAAAACATGACTGAATATATATGTAATAGTACAAGCATGAATAAGAGTAAAAGAGATAAGAATATATGTGTACATTAGGACAGGAACGGTAGGCACGATTGTGCGCTTATGCACGCCCCTTACCGACCTCTTAGGAATGGGGTGAGGTTGATGGTAGATAATCCGAGGTTGAAGTTTTTGGGGTTTGGGGAAGAAACTACTGAGTCAGGTAAAGTGTTCCAGGCGTTGACAACTCTGTTGCTGAAGTCGAATTTTTTGCAATCAAGTCTGGAGCGGTTTACATTAAGTTTGTATCTATTGTGAGCTCGAGTATTATTGCGGTTGAAGCTGAAGTAGTCGTTAACAGGTAGGACGTTGTGGTGGATAATTTTGTGAGCTAGACTTAGGTCGGATCGAAGGCGGTGTAGTTCTAAATTTTCAAGTCCCAAAATTTCAAGTCTGGTTTCATAAGGTATATTCTGTTGTGAACAGAGGAATGTAATACTCTTCTTGTGAATACTCTGCTTTGCTTACAGGCAGTGCTTCTCAATTATTTTCTGTTACGCCCCCCCCCCTAGGAAGAAGTAAACATTTTACGCGCCCCCCCCCCCAACTCTCCGATCTGGGCCCCAATGGAATTTTAGTGTTAATATTTATTATTTTACTTATTCTAAGCTGCAAGCAAACTATTGGCTGGGGAAGGCTGCTCTACCCACTTACCTGGGAGTAAGTCACACTGAACTCAGTGGAGCCTGTTTTCGGTTAGACAGGCATAGGCTACCGTGGTTAGGGCCCTCTTTTGACACGGGGCCAGGCCAGCTTAATCAAGCCGATGTTTTGGGGTCGCCGGCCTGGCACATTAACGCCGTCTCTGCAGGGCACTCACAGCGAATGGTGTGGAAGGAGGCTTTAGGGTGCCGTTCGAAGCTTTCGCCCAGCTGCAGAGGATGCTCCTCCTTGTCCAGCAGCAGGTTCACCACGCCGTTCATGGCTACTGCGGCGCCCGCCGAGAACAACAAGAAGCCACGCAGCCGCCCCGCCCCGCCTGGCCGCCTTCTCTTCCGGGCTCGGAGCAGCGTGCAACTGGGAAAACACTCCCCGTCCGGGGGAATCGATCGAGAGGGACCACGCATGTTCCCCTGGGTCACACGCGCCCTCCTGGCATCGTTCCTCCCCCCCGGGGGGGCGCCCCACTATTTGAGCAGAACTGGCTTACAGGGATGGAGGCTGAAGTGGTGCAGTGGTTAAATGCTGTGACTGCAGGCTGACTGCTAGTTCAGCAGTTCAGCTGTTCAAATCTCACTAGGCTCAAGGTTGACTCAGGCGAACCGGGAGCATTTCATCCCTGATTAGGGGGCTGGAAACTAAAACATACGAAGAGCTGTTACAAGAACTGGGCATGGCTAGTCTAGCGAAGAGAAGGACCAGGGGAGACATGATAGCAGTGTTCCAATACTTGAAGGGCTGCCACAGAGAGGAGGGGGTCAAGCTATTTTCCAAAGCACCTGAAGGCCAGACAAGGAATAATGGATGGAAACTGACCAAGGAGAGATTCAACCTGGAAATAAGGAGAAAATTTCTGACAGTGAGAGTGATAAACCAGTGAAACAGCTTGCCTTCGGAGGTTGTGAGAGCTCCAACACTTGAGACTTGAGAGCTCCTTCCGAGGTGGGTAAAATGAGGACCCAAATTGTTGGGGGCAAGAGGCTGAACTCTGTAAACCGCTTAGAGAGGGCTGTAAAGCCCTATGAAGCGGTATATAAGTAAAGTGCTATTGCTATTGCTATTGTGGCTTAGTCCTCAAACACTTGAATTTTGTACAGTTCACACCTACACAAATCCATCTAGCTGTGTGGATTCAGACTTGCCAAGCTGCTGGGACAATAGCAAGGTAGACCTTCAGGCCTTCAAGCACAGGGAGTCCTCGACTTAACGACATTTCTGTTGTCAAGTGAGACATTGGTTAAGTGAGTTTTGACCCCGTTTACGACCTTTCTTGCCACAGTTGTGAAGCGAATCACCACAGTCGATAATAAGTTAGTTGACACGGTTGTTAAGTGAATCTGGCATCTCCATTGACTTTGCTTTTCAGAAGGTCACAAAAGGAGATCACATGACCCCGGGGACACTGCAACGGTCATAAGTATGAGCCAGTTGCCAAGCACCTGAATTTTGATCACGTGGTTAGTGTGAAAAAAAGGGTCATGAATCACTTTTTTTCAGTGCCGTTGTAATTTTGAATGGTCACTAAATGAAGTGTTGTAAGTCGAGGACTACCCATATCCCTTTCTCGCCATCCAGATTAGACACCCCATGTGACTGGTCTTGAGTAATGCTCCTAAGATAGTCCTCAACCTACGGCCATAGTTCAGCCCAAAATCTCCAGGCAGTTGTTAAGTGAGCTTAACATTTTATGGCCTTTTCCCCCCACACAATTATTAGTGAATAACTGCAGTTGTTAAGTGAATCATGCGGTCGTTAAGCGAATCTGGCTCCCCCCCCATTGACTTTGCTTGTCGGGAGCCGGCTGAGAAGGTTTACGGAGGTTGGTCACATGCCAGTTGCCAAGCATCTGTAATTCCAGACGGTCACTAAATGAATGGTTGTAAGTTGAGGACTTCCTGTATTTGGGTTTACGCAGGAGTGTCCTCGGTTTACAGTCTAAAACGGGGATCCTCAACCCCTGCAGTTGTTAGGGGAATCATGCGGTCGCTAAGCGAATCTGGCTTCCTCTCTTGGCTTTGCTTGTAAGAAAGGTCTGGGAAGGTCGCAAATGGAGATCAAGTGGCCGCAGGATGCTGCAATGCAGTTCCCATCTGCCCAATTTTGATCGTGTGACCGTGGGGATGCTGCCATGGTCGTAAATGTGAGGATCGGTTGTAAGTGACTTTTTCAGTGATGGCGTAACTTGCAGCAGATGCTAAACAAATGGTTGTAAGTCAAGGACTTACCTATTAAACTGTATAGATCAGGGGTGTCAAACTCGCGTCATCACATGACGTATCGTTAACTTTTTTTCCCTTCGCTAAACCGGGCGTGGGCGTGGCCAATGCGTGACGCATCCGGCCCGCAGACCGGGAGTTTGACAGCCCTGGTCTAGATCAGTGTTTCTCAGCCATGGCGACTTTAAGATGTGTGGACTTCAGCTCCCAGAATTCCCTAGACTGCATGGCTGACTGAGGAATTCTGGGAGTTGAAGTCCACACATCTTAAAGCTGCCAAGGTTTAGAAACTCTGATCTGAAGATTTTCTACTTCATCCTTTGCCTAAAGAGCCCGAAGATCTGCCATTCCAGTTTAACAGACTAACAAGAGTTGGAAGGGACCTTGTAGGTCATCTAGTCCAACCCCCTGCTCAAGCAGGAGACCGTACACCATTTCTGACAGATGGCAGTCCGATCTCTTCTTGAAAGCCTCCAATGATGAAGCTCCCACAACTTCTTTTCCACTGGTTGATTGTTCTCACTGTCAGAAAATGTCTCCTTATTTCCAGGTTGAATCTCTCCTTGATCAGTTTCCATCCATTATTCCTTGTCTGGCCTTCGGGTGCTTTGGAAAATAGCTTGACCCCCTCCTCTCTGTGGCAGCCCAGGGGTGAAATTCAGCAGGTTCGGACAGGTTCTATAGAACCGGTAAATCACACCACTGACTGGCCCCTCCCCTCCCACTCACTCCTTCTCTCCTCCTTCTCAGGCTCATACACACAGAGCAAACATGAGAAGGAGACAAGAAGCAGCCAGGTTGAACGCTAGAAGACTTGGCCGAACTTTTCTGTCGGTTCCGTGGGCGTGACTTGGTGGGGTGGTGCCGTCCCACCTTGCTGTGAGTGATGTCAAGTCAGCACGCCCACTCAGTCACATGACCCACCACCACCAAGCCACGCCCACAGAACCGGTAGGGAGAAAATTTGAATGTCACCCCTGTGGCAGCCCCTCCAATATTGGAAGACTGCTATCATGTCTCCCCTGGTCCTTCTCTTCACTAGACTAGCCATGCCCAGTTCCTGCAACCGTTCTTCGTATATTTTAGCCTCCAGTCCCCTAATCATCTTGGTTGCTCTTCTCTGCACTCTTTCTAGAGTCTCAACATCTTTTTTATAACCCCATCCGCCAGATGCAGGCAGCACGCAAAACCATACCCCCTCGGGCCCATGGAAAAACCTTTCTCCACGGTCCCTGGAGCCCAAAAGGATGGGAGCCACTGATCTTAAAAGAATCAAGTTGGTGGCTAGAATGGTACACCTGAGATACTCTCTGTTTTAAGTGAAAATCTGATCCCATGTTGTGGCTGCCATTTTCAGATTTTTGGGATACCCCTGAGGTTCATAACGCACGTTTTCCATGCCAAAAGCCAGATATACAGGTGGCTTTAAACTCATCTGGCTTGAGGAGCTGGGGCCCAGAAAGCAGATGTGATTGAGGCCTAAAGCTAAATTAATCCTTTCTGTGTGCGTCTCATTTCATTCATTTCATATATGGTTTGCGCAATCTCTACCCATCCCCCCTTGCATTTAATCTTTTCCTTCATCGTATTTTAAAGTTATTTTTGCAGGGCATATTCAAAGGATATTTATGTAGGAGGCGGAATGATTCGCGTTGTCCTCTCTTATCTTGAATCCTGTTGTGACCCCCATTAGATTTGTGCGGGAGATGCGTTCAGACAAGATACAGGCCTCAAATCAAGGCTTAATGCCTGCAGTTGTAAAATGCAGTGGCTGCAAAACTCCGACTAACCACAAGAGGGCAAGAAAGAGAAATAGACTTCTAACCCATTGCTGCCCCCTTGTGTTCTTCTGAAAGTTTGCAATTCGGGTCTAGGAACTCCTAAATTTGATTCATCTGCATTTTAGTTTTCTGGGCCTGTCGCACAAACAGCCGGCTGCTTTGGTTAACTAAGGGTTCAGTATCGAATGCAAACCCAGAACATGGATTAATTCAGTAACCAGATTAAGTGCCATCTTGGAATTTGAGAAGGGGTGACTATCTGTGGGGGATTATTGAAAATGTTGGCTTTATTCAAACACTGCCATTAGGAATATAGGCAGAGTGATCTTCAAAATTTAGATTACTTTAACATATAGTTTGTTGTGTGTTTTAGCCACTGTTTCTACAGCAAACTGCTTCAGTATATTTTGGCACAGTGTTTCTGTGGCATCTTTTTTTTATGTCTTTATTAAATTTTCACATTTTACATATCACAGTAGTTTTTAAAGCAGATCTAAAGCCTTTTTTTACATTGTTTTTGTATTTATACAGTTTATACATTATCTTACAATATTTTCTAATTCTACATCCTCTTCCCACACCTTCTCTTCATCTTTTTATCATCGATCCAATCATACCACTTTTCCCATATTACATCATAGACCCGTGATGGCGAACCTATGGCACGGGTGCCACAAGTGGCACGCGGAGCCATATTGGTGGGCACGCGAGCTCAGGTCCGGCGTGCATGTGTGCACCAACCGGCTGATTTTCGGGCCTTTTGGGCCCACTGGGAGTCGGGAAACAGGCTGTTTCCAGCCTCCAGAGGGGGTGGGGAAGGCCGTTTGCGCCCTCCCCAGGCTCCTAGAAAGGCTCTGGAGCCTGGGGAGAGCGAAAAATGGGCGTGCCATTGCATGCTGGGAGCAGGGGGGTCATGCATGCATGTGCGGGGGTGCATGGAATTATGAGTGTGGGCACGCACACACGTGATCCCCCGCATTCCCCCCCCCTTTTGGCACGCGAACCAAAAAAGGTTCGCCATCACTGTCATAGACTGAATCTTTTTGTCCTTTAAAGTTCTATAGTTAATTTGTCCATTTCCGCGCATTCAAATATTTTTTTAATTATCAAGCTCTCAATGGGTGTATTAGGATTTCTCCAACATTGCGCGTATGCAATCCTAGCAGCAGTTGTAATATGTAAGATCAAATACTTAATGTTTTTGTCATATTGCCTTTTGAATATTCCTAATAAAAAGAATTCTGGGGTAAATTCTACTGTTAGCCCTACTGTTTGTTGTAGCCAACTATGTATCTTTTTCCAGTATTTTTTCGCTTCAGGGCACAACCACCACATGTGAAAGAAGGTGCCTTACTCTTTTTTGCATTTCCAACAGGTCAAATTTAAATTGGGATAAATTTTCGCTAATCTTGCGGGGGCCAAATGCCAGCGATAAAACATTTTGTAATGATTTTCTTTATAGGATACCGATTTTGTTATTTTATCATTTCTATTCCAAATTTGTTCCCAGTCAGCCAAATGTATGTTATGTCCCACATTTTTTGCCCATGCTATCATTGTCTCTTTTACTGTATCTTCAGCCTTGTCGAATTGTAGTAGATAGTTGTATATTTTAGAAATAATTTTTTCTTCTGGGCCCATTAAAAATTTATCTAATTGTTGTGCACCGTCTCAATGCCAATTTCTTCACTGTCTTTCTTGTATCTTCATTGGAGTTGAAGATATGGCCACCAATCTATAATTATGTCTTGTTTTTCCAACTCCTCTCTACTTTTTAATTTCCCAAATCCATTTAAGATATCTTTATATTTAACCATTCTACTCATATCAATCGTGTTTGGATAAATCATCGCCTCCAACCTAATTGGACAACCAATTAGGAATTTTCAAATAATGTTTTTTCTTCACCTCCTGCCATATTTGCATCAATGAATCTCTTAACCATATGTCTATGAAAATATTTTTGCGGTTTATTTTCTTTATCCCATAAAAATGCATGCCATCCCTTTTGTAGGTCATGGCCTTCCAATGTCAATATCCGTCTATTCTTCAAAATAATCCATTCTCTGAGCCATACCAATAGTACTGCTTTATAGTACAGTCTCCAGTCTGGGAGCCCAAAGCCACCTCTACTTCTACTATCTTGTAGGTCAATTAATTTTATTCTCGGCTTCTTGCCTTGCCATATAAATTTCAAAATCATTTTGTTCAAATCAATAAAAAAATTATCTAATTTTATAGGTATGGTCTGAAAGAGATATAATAGTTTTAGTAAAATATTCATTTTTATTGTTGCTATCCGATCTAGTAAAGATAATTGCAATGTCCCCCACCTTTCTAAATCAATTTTTATTTGTTGCACTAATTTCGTATAATTATTTTCCTTACTTGAAGAACATCTAGCTATCAAATTGACCCCTAAATATTTAAATTTTTTAGTAATTTGTAGTCCCAATTCTTCTAAGTTTTTTTTCTGCTTTAATGTCATATTTTAAACTAATAATTCGGTTTTTTGTTTATTAATTCTGAGGCTTGCTACTTCCCCATATTTTTCTATTTCCTTTATTAATATTGGTCCTGTCTCCTGTGGATCTTCCAAAAAAAATACTAGGTCGTCAGCAAAAGCCTGTATTTTATACTCTTTTCTAATTTTAGTTCCTTTAATGGTTAAATTTTATCTAATTTTATTTAATAATGTTTCTAAGGTCAAAATGAAAAGTAGAGGTGACAATGGGCATCCCTGTCGGACTCCTTTCATTATTTGGAATGGTCTTGTGATATCCCCATTTATTATTACATTGGCTTTCTGGGAAGAATATATTGTTTCTATCATCTGTTCAAATTTTTCTCCGAATTTCATTTCCTTAATTTGCCAAATACTGCCAATTTACATTGTCGAACGCTTTTTGCGCATCCAGGAAAACGAGCGCCGCTTGTTTTTCTGGATGTGCCTCATAATACTCTAACATATTCAATACAATTCTTGTGTTGGTTCTAATCTGTCTTGTTGGAAGAAAGCCGTTTTGATCAGAATGTGTAATTTTGTTTAATATTCTCTTTGTTCTTTCTGCCATAATATTCATAAAAATTTTGTAGTCAGTGTTCAACAATGAAATTGGCCTATAGTTATAAATTTGGTTTGCATCAGCACCTTCTTTCATAATCATGGTGATGTATGCTTCCCTCCACAAATCTGGTATTTTGGCTTTTGATAGGACTTCGTTATACAAATCTAAGAATATTAGTTCCAATACTTCTATATTTTTGTAGAATTTCCCTGGGAGGCCATCTGGTCCTAATAATAATAATAACAACAGAGTTGGAAGGGACCTTGGAGGTCTTCTAGTCCAACCCCCTGCTTAGGCAGGAAACCCTACACCACTTCAGACAAATGATTATCCAACATCTTCTTAAAAACTTCCAGTGTTGGAGCATTCACAACTTCTTGAGGCAAGCCATTCCACTGATTAATTGTTCTAACTGTCAGGAAATTTCTCCTTAGTTCTAAGTTGCTTCTCTCCTTGTTTTGTTTCCACCCATTGCTTCTTGTCCTGCCTTCAGGTGCTTTGGAGAATAGCTTGACTCCCTCTTCTTTGTGGCAACCCCTGAGATATTGGAACACTGCTATCATGTCTCCCCTAGTCCTTCTTTTCATCAAACTAGACATACCCAGTTCCTGCAACCGTTCTTCATAAGTTTTAGCCTCCACTCCCCTAATCATCTTTGTTGCTCTTCTCTGCACTCTTTCTAGAGTCTCAACATCCTTTTTACATTGTGGCAATCAAAACTGAATGCAGTATTCCAAGTGTGGCCTTACCAAGGTCCAGGAGATTTGTTATTCTTTTGCTTTTTGATCGCATCTTTTAATTCCATCAGTGTTATTTCTCTGTTTAGCATTATTTTATCTTCCTCATCTAATGGCGGCATACTCCTTCCCTTTAGATACCCATTTATTTTATCTATTTCTATCTTGTCTTGTTTGTACAAATTCTCAAAATATTCTGAAGTAATTTTCTTCAGTTTTTCTTCATTGTTTTGTAGATTCCCTGCCTCATCTTGTAATTGGTGTATCATCCTATTCTCCTTTTCTTTTTTAAGTTTGTATGCCAGCCACCTGCCCGGTTTGTTTGCATTTTCAAAAAATGATTGCTTCATAAACCTAATATTTTTTGCATGTTCTATTTGTTCTATCATATTTAATTTGTGTTTAGATAGGATTAATGTCTCATTTATTTGTTCATCTCCTGGTTCTTTTTGAAGTGTATTTTCTAGTTGTTTTATTTCATCCAGTAATCTGTTTTGTTGCTGCCATTTTTCTTTGCAATATATGCTATCGTGATCCCTCTGATATAGGCCTTCAATGTATCCCATAAGTTTTGCAATGAAGCGGGTTGCTTTTTATTCTCTTCAAGAAATAAAGTTACCGTATTTTTCGGAGTATAAGATGCACCGGAGTATAAGACGCACCTAGATTTTAGAGGAGGAAAACAAGGGAAAAAGTATTCTGAACGAAATGGTGTAGTAATATATTATTTAATAAAATGCCAGTGTAGTAGAATACTTTTTACAACCATGTATACTTTTTACAAACTTCAAACTTGACAGCTTTAAGACTAGTGGACTTCAACTCCCAGAATTCCTCCTCCAGTCATGCTCGATGGGGTAATTAGAAGGCAAAAACACCCCCGTTTTTGCAAAAAAGGGCTTGTTTTTCACTCGGTTTTTTTTTTTTTTTTTTTGCAAAAACAGGGTATGCAGAGGGTTTGCAAAAAAAGGGCATGCAGAGCACTCCTAGGGGGTGGGGGAATGCAAAAACGTCCAAATCTTTGCAAAAAATGGCTCATTTTTCGCTTTGTTTTTTGCAAAAACAGGGCATGCAGAGGGTTTGGGAAGCCTGCAGAGCACTCCTAGGGGGTGGGGGGAGGCAAAAACGCCCCAATTTTTGCAAAAAACAGCCTGTTTTTTGCAAAAATGGGATGCGGGGGCGGGGCTTCAGGAGGCCAAAAATGGTTGTATTCGGTGTATAAGACACACCGACATTTCCACCCTCTTTTGTGGGCAAAAAGATGCGTCTTATACTCCGAAAAATACGGCCGTTCTTCAATCATTTGTGGGTATTCATTGTCTTGCAGAATTTGTGTATTTAATGTCCATCTCCTGGTTTTCCTTTTTTCACCTCTCCATATTATTACTAGGGGTTTTTGATCTGCCCAGATGTTCGGTGTAATCTCTACTTTTTCTATATCATTACTCAATTCACCATTTGCCCATACCATATCTATTCTTGAGTATGACTTATGCGGATTGGAGTAAAAAGTAAATTGTTTTTCTCTTGGATGTAATGTTCTCCACACGTCTATTTAAGTTAAGTTCTTCTGCCTTTCAAAAAATGTTTTTGGTAATGTAGTTCTTTTTTTTCCTTATCGCTAATATAATCTTTCTTAAAGTCTATTATTCCGTTATAATCACCCACTATGCATACATTTTTATAACCTGTCGTTATTATCTTTTCATGGATTCCGCTATAGCAGTGATGGCAAACCTATGGCACGCGTGCCACAGGTGGCACGCGGAGCCATATCTGAGGGCACGCGAGGCGTTGCCCTATGTCAGCTCAAGCATGCATGCGCGCGCTGGCCAGCTGATTTTCGGCTGTTTTCGCTCTCCCCAGACTTCAGGAAAGCCTCCTAAAGCCTGGGGACGGCAAAAAACGGTCTATCGGGCCAACCGGAAGTTCATTTCTGAACTTCCGGTTGGGCAGTTTTTCGCTCTCCCCAGGTTTCAGGAGGCTTTCCTGAACCCCGGGGACAGCGAAAAATGGCCCAATGGGCCTACTGGAAGTCTGGAGGCTTCAGTGAGGACTGAGCGCATGAGCAGGGAGGCAGTGCGGGGGTTGTGCGAATGCGTGGGGACGGAGGGCATTGAATTATGGGTGTGGGCATGCGCACCCTTTTGGCACCCAAGCCAAAAAAGGTTCGCCATCACTGTCCTATAGTATTCTTTTTGGACCTTGGCATCTTTAAGATGGCTGGATTTCAACTTCCAGAATTCCTCAGCCAGATATGCTGGCTGGGGAATTCTGGGAGTTGAAGTCCGCCCAGCTTACAGCTGCTAACATTGAGAAACACAAGAATGTGAATATATTGGATGCACTGAGGCAGGAGAGAAAACAATGTGTATTTTAGCGCTATTCTGTCAAATTTAGGTTTTTCGGACCTTCCAAGCCGTCTTTTAGCTTTACTTTGACTTTCGCACTTCGGTTTTTCCTGAGGATTTTTTTATAGGTACAAAAAATGTATACGGATAGTCCTCAACTTACAACAGTTTGTTTAGTGACTGTTCGAAGTTATGAACGGCATTGAAAAAAATCATATGACCAGTTTTCACACTGACAGCATTCCCGTGGTCACGTAATCAAAATTCAGACCCTTGGCAAGGGGTTCATATTTATGACGGTTGCAGCGTCCTGGGGCGACATGATCCTCTTTTGTGACCTTCTGACAAAGTCAATGGGGAAGCCAGATTCGCTTAACGACCGCGTTGCTAAATGAACACCTGCAGTGACCCATTTAACAATTGTGGCAAGAAAGGACATAATGGGGCAAAATTCACTTAACAACTGTCTCGCTTAAGTGCATTTGGTAATGAAAATTCCCTGCCAAACTATCCTATGTCGGGAAAAGTTACATGAATGATGGATTTGGTGAAAATCTTGAAAAAAAAAGGAGGAAGGGGAAGCTACCTAAAAATATATGCACATCCTCTTAAACCAGTGTTTCCCAACCTTGGCAACTTCAAGATATCTGAACTTCAACTCCCAGAGTTCCCCAGCCAGCATTCGCTGGCTGGGGAATTCTGGGAGTTGAAGTCCAGATATCTTCAAGTTGCCAAGGTTGGGAAACACTGTCTTAAACTCTTAAAATGATTTGCAAAATGGCGAGACAAAACATGGAGTTTCCAATGGCAAATAGAAATAAGGGAATTTCTCCACGGGTCAGTGACCGATGGAGAGCCTGTGATGTAATGGTGAAGGTATTAGACTAGAAATATGGAGACTGTGAGTTCTAGTCCCGCCTTAGGCACGAAAGCCAGCTGGGTGACTTTGGATCCATCAACAAGACACAGTGAGTTATAGTTCCGCCTTGGGCATGAAAACCAAACGGATGACATTGGGCCAATCACAAGGAAATTCTTGAGTTCTAGTCCCACCTTAGCCATGAAAGCCAGCTGGGTGACTTTTGAGCAATCACCGGGAGACAGTGAATTCTAGTCCTGCCTTAAGCAGGAAATGCCTCTTGAGTGACTTTGGGTCGGTCAGCAGGTGACTGTGAGTTCTAGTCCCACCTTAGGCCTGAAAGCCAGTTGGGTGACTTTTAACCAATCACCAGGAGACAGTGAGTTCTAGTCCTGCCTTAAGCAGGAATGCCTCTTGGGGGTGACTTTGGTTCGGTCACCAGGTGACTGTGAGTTCTAGTCCCACCTTAGGCCTGAAAGCCAGTTGGGTGACTTTTAACCAATCACCAGGAGACAGTGAGTTCTAGTCCTGCCTTAAGCAGGAATGCCTCTTGGGGGTGACTTTGGTTCGGTCACCAGGTGACTGTGAGTTCTAGTCCCACCTTAGGCCTGAAAGCCAGTTGGGTGGCTTTGGGCCAATCACCAGGAGACCCATTTCTACACCTGCCTTAGGTATCAAAGCTGTGTGGATGACATTGGGCCATTCACCCAGAGACTGAGTTCTAATCCCGTCTCAGCCATGAAGCCCCCAGCCTCTTTTTCTCAGCCCTAGGAAAGAGCTAATGTTCCAGTTTTGGTCACCAAAATATTAAAAAAAAGACGTTGAGACTCTAGAAAGAGTGCAGAGAAGGGCAACAATGATGATTACGGGACTGGAGGTTAAACGGTTTGCAGGAATTGGGTATGTCTAGTCCACTGAAAAGAAAGACTTGGGGTGACATGATAGCAGTCTTCCAATATTTGAGGGGCTGCCACAAAGAAGAGAGGGGGGTCAAGCTATTCTCCAAAGCATCTGAAGGCAGGACAAGAAACAACGGATGGAAGCTTATCAAAGAAAGATCCAACCTAGAACTAAGGAGAAATTTCCTGACAGTTAGAACAATTAATCAGTGGAACAGCTTGTCTCCAGAAGTTGTGAATGCTCCAACACTGGAAGTTTTTAAGAAGAGATTGGACAGCCATTTGTCTGAAGTGGTGTACGGTTTCCTGCCTAAGAAGGGGGTTGAACTAGAAGACCTGCCAACTCTATTATTCTGTTGAAAATCCCATCTCAATGGAAGATAAATTTTGAACAACCTAGGCACTACTGACAAGAAAGTAGTTGGAGACTCTGGAAGGATAAATTAATGGAGACAGCCCAACAGCCTAGCTAGTTGTTGTGTTACAGGATATCCAAAGGAGGAAGACATGGGCAGATGTGCAATTAATCTCATTTCAGTGACGTAGAAAACACAGACCCAGTTTGTGATTTCGGAGCAAACAAAGGGCCATCCAAAACGAATCAGCTTGTTTAAAGTCCTTCTGCGTTGACGATTTGCACCACTGTGATTTTGTTCTGTTGAATAGGCCTACGCAACTTTTGCAACCAGGCAACAAAACCAACTAAATGAGGAAGCAGCCATTCGGGTTTGATAGTCTCGCCCAGATAGCTTTCCCCACACTAAGTCGACAACCCAGAGCACATTCCAAACAGGAGGCGGTTCAAAGGAATGGTGGGTAGCGAGCTCAGGATTATGGGTCCCGAGGTTTTTCAAAGTCCGTTTGGGCCACAGAGAGAATCACCCCAGCAAAAAGAAAAGAAAAACAGAAGTTCATTTTGGGTAGCAACATGCCATCTGAAACACCCTCTTAAAAGAGGAAGAAGAAAGAATGTGCTAACCCCGAAGAGGAACAAAACGATGAAAAGGCGGATATTTCCCAAGAAGAGAAAATAGGATCTTGCTTTTAAAAAGGGTTTAAAGTGTTTTGTTCTGGGAAGTTGCATTCAGCAGGAGACTAGCACTCAGTGGTATTACCAAATAGATCAGTGTTTCTCAACTAATATCTGCCTGAAGATGTGTGGACTTCAACTCCCAGAATTCATCAAGCCGCCATTCCACAGCCAGCCATGCTGGCTCTGGAATTCTGGGAGTTGAAGTCCACTCATCTTCAAGCCGCCATTCCACAGCCAGCCATGCTGGCTCTGGAATTCTGGGAGTTGAAGTCCACTCATCTTCAAGCCGCCATTCCACAGCCAGCCATGCTGGCTCTGGAATTCTGGGAGTTGAAGTCCACGCATCTTCAAGCCGCCATTCCACAGCCAGCCATGCTGGTTCTGGGATTCTGGGAATTGAAGTCCATAAATGTTCAAGTGGCCAAGGGTGAGAAACACAAAATAGAAAGTTGGGGCTTGAACAGTGATATAACTTGTAGATGAGGAAAGACTAATCAGTAGTTTAGCCTGGATTTGCTTGCCCCGATAAAAGAACCGGATGAGTCCAAAGCAACCTTAGCTCATCAGAGAAACTAAGTAGGATTGACCCTAGTTAATTGTTGGATGGGATAGATAAAGTCTCTTGCTTGAGCAGAGGGTTGGACTAGAAGACCTCCAAGGTCTCTTCCAGCTCTGTTGTTCTATTATTCTGTTAAGTCTAAGGATGATATCCCAAATCTTAGGCAAATTGAAAAGTCTAAATTCTGGAAGAATGAGAACCGAACAGCATTAGAGTTGGTCTGACACTAGACTACAGCTAGTCCTCAACCACAATTGCGACCCAAATTTCTGTTGCTAAGCAAGGCAGTTAAGTAAGTTTTGCCTCATTTTACGACCTTTCTTGCCACAGTTATTAAGTAAATCCCTACAGTTGTTAAATTAGTAACATGGATTGTTAAATGAATCTGGATTCCCCATTGACTTTCCTCCTCCTCCTCCTCCTCCTCCCAAACTATACTCCCTTCTAGCACTGATTGTCACGTAATGAATATTGTCAGTTGTATGTCTATGCAGGGTGATGCACCCCTATCTAATATTATGGTACATTCCAACATAAGCAGAACACGTGATATGGTGAGTGTGCATGTGTGCATTCCAAAACCACCATTAATTCTCTTCTGCCTTGGCTGTTGACCTGAACGGTCGTGTTTTCTTAGTAAAGATGTAATTAGTCAGGATTTATTGTTTTTGTACTGAAATAAATATTTTCTATTAGATTTTTAATCTCGGCTTTATTTCTAACTGTCTGAATTCCAAGAAAAGATCTAAATCGCCTCTATGAGATCTTATTCTCACCCCAACACTGATGACGTTACTTAGTTGGGTAAGGAAACGTCTGCAAGTAAACAACCCAGCTCAGAGAGCACCAAGGACCCCACAGTTCAACCTTGAGTGGAAATAATTGTCTTCTATCAAATCCACATTGTTGTGAAGAAAAGGTGTCGGTAAACACTTTGGGCTTGGAAGTAAGAGCCAATTCTGAACATCTTCAGTGTGAAATCATACACACACACACACAAGCTTTGACTGCAATGGAGTGATGCATTTAACGGCCAGCTGGGGATTGCAGAAGTTAACATTCAGCATTAGCTGGCTGGAAAATTAAAGGAGGAAGGAGGGAATGAAAGAGAGGACAGGTTATTAGTATTTTCGGGGTTTAGGCAAGGTCGGGAACACACCCATATTGTGGTTTTTTTTCCCAAGAGGGAGATAAGAAGAGATGGCTGTGACTTAGCAACGGGATTAGGTGTGACGGGCAATTTTGTATTACTCAAGAGTTTTTCCTTTCATTTGGCCTGCCTTGCATAATAAGCCTTATTTTTCTAAAGCCGTCTACGTGGGTGGGAACGAAGAGGTCAGGACATTTTACAGCAATACGGCCGCATAGCATCTTCAAGCTATGGTCAATAGCAATGGCAACAGCAGTTAGACTTAAATGTAGGTAGTCCTCGACTTATGACCACAATTGAGCCCAAACTTTCTGTTGCTAAGTGAGACATTTGTTAAGTGAACTTTGGCCCACGTTACGATCTTTCTGGTCATCATTGTTAAGCGAATTGCTGCCGTCGTTAAAATTAGTGACACGGTTGTTAAGTGAATCTGGCTTTCCCTGTTGATTTTGCTTGTCAGAAGGCCGCAAAAGTGGGTCACGTGACCCTGGGGTACTGCGACCGTCAGAAAGAGGAGTCAGTCGCCAAGCAGCTGAATTTTGATCATGAGACACTGGGGGTGATGCAACGTTTTTCAGTGCCGTCGGAACTTTGAATGGTCACTAAATGAACTGTTGTAAGTCGAGGACTACCTGTACTGTTTCAAACTGTTTTATAGCCCTCTCGAAGCAGTTTACAGAGTCAGCCTATTGCCCCCAACAATTGGGGTCTTCATTTTACCGACTTCCGAAGGATGGAAGGCTGAGTCAATCTTGAGCCGGTCGGGATTGAACTGCTAGCAGTGGACAGAATTAGCCTGCAATACTGCATTTTAATAGATGAGAGAGAGAGACAGATAGATATACAGATACATAGATAGAGACATGGAGAGAAACAGTGAGAGATTGAAATAGAGAGAGAGATAGATAGACAGAGAGAAATGAGACTGTGGATAGATGATACAGATAGACAGATAGATAGCAGTAGCAATAGGACTTAGACTTATATACCGCTTCATAGTGCTTTACAGCCCTCTCCAAATGGTTTACAGAGTCAGCCCATTGCCCTCAACAATCTGGGTCCTCATTTTACCAACCTCGGAAGGACGGAAGGCTGAATTATCCTTGAACCGGTCAGAATCAAACTCCAGACTGTGGGCAGAGTTAGCCTGCAATAGTGCATGGAATAGAATAGCAACAGCACTTAGACTTATATACCGCTTCACAGTGCTTTACAGCCCTCTCTAAGTGGTTTACAGAGTCAGCATCAGAGTCAGCGGTGAAATCTACTTACCTTCCCTACCGGTTCGGAAGCTCGCTTCGCGCATGCGCGCGCCACCGTCAAACACGCGTTTTCACCCTCTGCACATGCGCAGAAGGCTTTGAACATGCGCAGAGGGTTAAACAAAAGAAAGTGGCGACATCCGGGCAGGTGGCCCGGGCCTCGCACTGTTGCCGCTACCGGTTCTTCGAACCACCAGCGGCTGCTACCGGTACGCCCGAACCAGGCCGAACCGGCAGCATTTCACCCCTGTCTTGCCCCCAAGAATCTGGGTCCTCATTTTACCGACCTCGGAGAGATGGAAGGCTGAGTCAACCTTGAGCCTGGTGAGATTTGAACTGCTGAACTGCAGTGCTGCATTTTAACCACTGTGCCATCCTTGCAAAGGATATGCAATTACATACAGGTCGTCCTTGACTTAACGACCACAATTGAGCCCAAAATTTGTGTTGCTAGGTGAGACAGTTGTTAAAGCAAGCTTTGCCCCATTTTACGGCCTTTCTTGCAACACTTGTTAAGTGAATCACTGCAGTAGTTAAGTTAGTAACACGGTTGCTAAGGCGGCCATCTTTGAAAGCTGACAAGTTGTTCACCAAGGCATCTGATGCAGAGCGGAGGTCCTCTGTTTTGCGCTGTCTGGTTGTTTTAGGGATTGTGAGCCGCGGTGGCGCAGTGGTTAGAGTGCAGTACTGCAGGCTACTTCTGCTGATCACCGGCTGCCTGCAATTTGGCAGTTCAAATCTCACCAGGCTCGAGGTTGACTCAACCTTCCATCCTTCCGAGGTGGGTAAAATGAGGACCCAGATTGTTGGGGGCAAGAGGCTGACTCTCTATACCGCTTAGAGAGGGCTGTAAAGCATTATGAAGCGGTATAGAAGTCTTGAGTGCTATTGCTATTGCTGCTATTATCATTGCAGATTTTCCTCACAGGCTGTTTCTTCATTGCTGTTGTCTGTTTTTTCCTGGGTGGGCTTTTTCCCACTTCATACCTTCTTCCGGTGTCTGTGGAGGGTCGCTCTTGCAATCGGCATCTGATCGAAACAACGATCTGGTTGTAATATTAACACAGTCCCTGGAGGAAATCAGCAGGGCCTTGGCAGACACTAGCTGGTTTGAATAAAGGGATTCCAAGAACATTTTATTTATTTATTTATTTATTTATTTATTTATTTATTTATTTATTTATTTATTTATTTATTTATTTATTTATTTATTTATTTATTTAATTCAAAAGTTAAACTACAAAAATACAAAGGAAGATTTTTTTTTCACCCCACCATCTGGAGAAACGGAAGGCTTGTTCTCTCCGTTGCAAATTTTTCCATCCTGCCGCTTCTCCAAAATGTTGTAGACACCAACACAGGGTGCAAATACAGGTGGCCCTCGACGTACGACTACAGTTGAGCCCAACATTTCTGTTGTTAAGTGAGTTTTGCCCGATTTTACGACCTTTCTCGCCACCGTCCTTAAGGGAATCACTGCAGTTGATAAATTAGTAACCCGGTTGTTAAATGGATCTGGCTTCCCCATTGCTTGTCAGAAGGTCGCAAAAGGGGATCACATGACCTTGGGACTCTGCAGCCGTCATAAATATGAATCAGTTGCCAAGCATCTGAATTTTGATCACGTGATCACGGGGATGCTGCAAAGGTCGTAACTCTGAAACACGGTCATAATTCACTTTTTTCACTTCCGTTGTAACTTTGAATGGTCACTAAATGAATTGTTGTAAGTCGAGGACTTATCTGTAGAGCTTTCCCATAAGTCGAGTTTTAAATCTTGACTGCATGGTTCCGTGATGGCGAACCTATGGCACGCGTGCCGGAAGTGGCACGCAGAGCCATCTCTCCGGGCACGTGAGAAGTCGCGCCTTGCTCTTCCGGATTCCAGCACGCTGGACAGCTGGTCTTCCGGCACACGCATGTGCCCCGGCCAGCTGGTCTTCATGCGTGCATGCGCACCAGAAGACCAGGGGGTTGGTGCGCATGCGCAGGCCGGAACCCGGAAGATCATCTTCCCAGTGGACGCATGCGCACCAGGCGGCTGCTCTTCTGCTTTCCGGCATGTTCATGCGTGTGCGCGCGCCCCTGTTTCAGCACTCGTTGCTGCTGGTATAGGTAGTCCTGGACTTTATAACCGTAATGGAGCCTGTCCATTACCATTATAAGTCAGGATGATCGTAACGCACGTCACCCCCATGACCGACCTGATTTTACAATCTTTCTTTTTGCAGGAGTCATTAAGTGGAGCCATTGTTTGCTATTGTTGTTATTTATTGATTTGAATCCCACCTTTATTGTTTTTACAAATAACTCAAGGCGGTGAACATGCCTAATATTTTTTTCTACACTAATTTTCCCCACAACAGCAACCTAACAACAAAGATGGACTTTTTTCCACCTGAAGCACAAAGTTTAGAAACTGTCTCCAATTAGAAACAAAGGTACCGTATTTTTCGGAGTATAAGACGCACCTTTTTACCCCCAAAAAGAGGGTGAAAACTTGGGTGCATCTTATACACCGAATATAGCCCCACCCACTCAGCCACCCCCACCCTTTGGCCTCTGTCTTCCAGCAATTTACCTGTTTGCAGGAAACAGGGAAGAGCCTGTTAAGACAAGCAAGTCACTAGCAGCTTCCCGACGTACCACTGATTTGCCACGTGGGAAAATGAAAGAGAAACTAGAGGCAAATAACTGGGAGAGACACACAGATTTTTATTTTCTGCTGAACTGGATGAAAGGGGGTAAGGGAATAACTATAAATGTCTGTAGAATGTTCAAATTATTAGACTTATTTTTTAAAGACTGCTTTATTATTGTTCTAGAGCCAGGGGTCTCCAACATTGGCAATTTTAAGACTTGTGGACTTCAACTCCCAGAATTCCACAGCCAGCTTTGTTAGCTTTGCTGGCTGTGGAATTCTGGGAGTTGAAGTCCACAAGTCTTAAAGTTGCCAAGGTTGGAGACCCCTGTAAATCTAGACAACTTAACAAAATAAAGAAGCTTTTTAAAATAAATGCTTGCTCTGAAGAGGCCCAGTGCTATTGTATCTTCTTTTAAATAATAGAGAATAATGTATACTTCCAGAAATTTTAATTAATTTTAACAGCTCTGTACAAGTATAGTCTGAAATGTAACAGTGTCCTGTTTAGTATTAGAGTTAAATCCTGACTTACCTTGAAGTAGATCTATTTAAATAATTGGGAGGAGTTAGTGTGATTACATTTAAGAAAACTTTCTGGCATAATGTACATTTCTCCAATTCTTTGCTATTTCTATGGGTCAGGCACACATGCACAGAAATACACAGCAAACAGTGTATATCATCTGTGATGTTTGCTGTTTGGCAAATTGCTTGGAGGCAGAGGCCTTTTTTCCTTGTTTTCCTCCCCCAAAACTAAGGTGCGTCTTATACTCTGAAAAATATGGTACTTATATTCTTTTCTTTAATCAAAACGATCAATTTAGCCATTTATGCCAACTCCCGTTAGCTTCTGCAGCCATTCGTCCTTGATGGGGATGACAACGTCCTTTCATTTTTGGGCGTACAGTCGTCTTGCTGCTGTCAACATATACGGTATATGATCAAAGTTCCTTTTTTTCCCCTCCAAGTATTTTTCCATTAAAACCCAAAAGAAAATTTTCTGGTTTCATCTTCGTCTTCGTTTTAAGATTTGTTTCTGTATTAAAATATGAATCTTACTCCAAAATGTCTTGGCTTGAACTTCATACTTTCAGATTGGCAAGATTTCGTTACTGACAATAAAGTAGAATTCGCTCTTGCCTCACAATCAGGAGGTTGTGCGTTCGATCCTAGGTAGAGGCAGATGCAAGGGTCTCCTGCTTGGGCAGGGGGTTGGACTAGATGACCTGCAAGGTCCCTTCCAACTCTGTTAATCTGATGCTCATCTGGCCATGTTTCCTGTCTGGAGCACCTGGGTAGACTGACAACTGTTGGAGCTTGAAAAACTCAACAGGAATGGACCCGATTATATATATTTGCATGAGAGACTATTAGGAAACCTCAGAGAGTAGGAATCTGCTCTGGGATGTTAAAGAAACTTTCTTATTGTTAAAAGTCTGTAGATTCTCAGTCATCCAGGTCATGGTTGTCCCAAAGGTGCTTTTTCAGGAGGCAACTGGACTTTCTTGTTTTTTCTTCGAAGACGTTTTACTTCTCATCCAAGAAGCTTCTTCAGCTCTGACTGGATGGTGGAGAATGGAAGGATAGCAATAGCACTTAGACTTATATACCGCTTCAT
Source organism: Diadophis punctatus similis (assembly GCA_023053685.1). Classification (NCBI taxonomy): domain Eukaryota; kingdom Metazoa; phylum Chordata; class Lepidosauria; order Squamata; family Dipsadidae; genus Diadophis; species Diadophis punctatus. The sequence continues at coordinate 2,221,561 of JALIGW010000054.1, read as the reverse complement.
AGTGCTTTACAGCCCTCTCTAAGCGGTTTACAGAGTTCAGCAACAATCTGGGTCCTCATTTTACCCACCTCGGAAGGATGGAAGGCTGAGTCAACCTTGAGTCGGTGAGATTTGAACTGCTGAACTGCAGTGCTGCATTTTAACCACTGCGCCACCTCGGCTCTTATCGGATTTATACTCCTTACCACCTCGGATTTATACTCCTTGCAGACAGCTGGTCATTTGCATCGTTTTAGAGCAGGGATCCCCAAACTTGGCAACTTTAAGACTTGTGGACTTCAACTCCCAGAATTCTGGGAGTTGAAGTCCACAAGTCTTAAAGTTGCCAAGTTTGAAGACCTCTGTTTTAGAGGCTTGTTGAGGCCACTTGGAGGTTTATCTGTGTCCTCAGGGTTACCTGAGTAGTGCTCCTGGTTCCTATAGTCAGCAATGTATATATATTTTCCTCTGGAAATCCATTCCTACTCCCACACCATTCAAAAACTGTTCATCCCAAATTGTATAGCTAAAAGTCTGTAGAGATTCTCAATCATCCAGTCATGGTTGTGCCAAAGGTGCTTTTTCAGGAGGCGACTGGACATTTTTGTTTTTTTTTTTCTTTTGAAGACTTTCTCATTGTTGTTGCCCTCGTATTAATCGTTTTGAAAAGCCAAAAAGATTCCAAGCAACCTGTGTGAGCTAAAAGCCGCACTGACCTCTTTACTTGGCTGGCTATGCTACCTCGAGATCTGGGAACCGTTCCCAAAATGGCTGAATGGAGCCTGTTGAATAAAGTTGAACAACGGCTGAATGCAAAATCCATCTGTTTTTCTTCCTGGCTGCAGTGGAATTATATTTTATTAAATGTCATATTATATTTATTATATTTTAAACAGGCAAAAGAAATAGAACTAGCCCGTTGACTTATGAGCACAATTGAGCCCAAGATTTTACTGAATGAGACAGTGGCTCAGTGAGGTTTGCCCAATTTTACGACCTTTTTGCCACTGTTGTTAAGCGAATCGCTGCAGTTGTTAGGGGAATCGTGCGGTCGCTAAGCGAATCCGGCTTCCTCCAATTGGCTTTGCTTGTTAGAAGCCGGCTGGGAAGGTCGCGAATGGAGATCACCTGACTGCAGGATGCTGCAACCGTGATAAATAATGTGCTTTGCCATCTGCCCAATTTTGATCACGTGACCATGGGGATGCTGCCATGGTCGTAAATGTGAGGACTGGTTGTAAGTGACTTTTTCAGTGGTGTTGTAACTTGCAACACATGCTAAACAAATGATTGTAAGTCAAGGAATACCTATCAAACTGTCTAAATCAGAGGTGTGAAACTCAAGGCCCGCGGGCCGTGCGGGGTGCTTAGATCTGGCCCGGGGTGCTTAGTTATGGCCCGCGGGGCCGGCCTGGAAACATCAAAGGACCGGTTGGCGGTACCTCTGCCAGCGAAAACGGAGTGCGGGTGGGACACACGTGGCCCCATGGACTACGTTTTCACTGGCAGAGGGCTGCAGGAGGCCATCTAGGCCGAAATCGGGATGAGCTCCATTTTCGCTGGCTGAGGGCTATCGAAACAAACTAAAAACAAAAGGAGAAATGTTTCCCCTTTTGCATTTGAGCATGCAAGAAGGGACAGGAAAGGAGAAAGGGAAAGAGGAAAGACGAAGAAAAAGAAGGGAAGAGAGCAAGGAAGGAAAAAGAAGAAAAGAGGGGAAGGAAGAAGAAATTAGAATGAAGAGGGAAAAGAAGAAGGAAGGAAGATTATAATGAGAGTGAGTGAGGGTCTCTCCTTAGCACTTGGCCACCACACAGGTGCCCACGACACGAGTCCCATGCCCATTCCCTGGCCACGACCCACCCACCCCGGCCCTCCGAGGTCATAGATTAACAGAGTTGGAAGGGACCTTGCAGGTCATCTAGTCCAACCCCCTGCTCAAGCAGGAGGTCAAACACAACCCTGATGTGGCCCTCAGTGAAATCGAGTTTGACAGCCCTGGTCTAGATCAATGTTTCTCAACCTTGGCAACTTTAAGATGGGTGGGCTTCAACTCCCAGAATTCCTCTGCCAGCTTTACAGGTGGGAGGATTCTGGGAGTTGAAGTCCACACATCTTAAAGTTGCCAAGGTTGAGAAACACTGAGCTGAAGATTTTCTACTCCAGAGTCCACACATCTTAAAGGCATAGAGGTTGAGAAACATTGGTCTAGGTCAGGGGTGTCAAAACACGCAGCCAGATGCGTCCTGCATTGGCCATGGTCACCCCCGTTTAGCAAAGGGTGGGGGGGAGTCGCAATACGTCACATGACGCCACAAGTTTGGTACTCCTGGTCTAGATTAGTGTTTGTCAACCATAGCGACTTTAATATGTGTGGACTTCAGCTCCCAGAATTCCCTAGGCTGCAAGGCCAACTGGGGATTTCTGGGAATTGAAGTCTCGACATCTTAAAGTTGCGGAACCCTGATCTGAAGATTTTCTACTCCACAGTCAATCATCCTTTGCCTAAAGAGGCCAAAGATCTGCCATTCCAGTTTAATAAAATAACAGAGTTGGAAGGGACCTTGGAGGTCTTCAAGTCCAACCCCCTGCTCAAGCAGGAGACCGTATACCCGTGATGGCGAACCTATGGCACGCGTGGCATGTGGAGCCATATCTGAGGGCACGCGAGGCGTTGCCCTATGTCAGCTCCAGCACACATGTGCGTGCTGGCCAGCTGCTTTTCAACCTTCCGGAGGGTGGGGGGAGGTCGTTTTCGCCTTCCCCAGGCTTCAGGAAAGCCTCCTTAAGCCTGGGGAGGGTGAAAAATGGCCCAACGGCCCAACCAGAAGTTCGTTTCCGAACTTCCGGTTGGGCCGTTGGGTCTGTTTTTCGCCATCCACAGGCTCCGGAGGCTTTCCGGAAGGCCGAAAATCAGCTGGAATCTGTTTTTCGGCATCCACAGGCTCTGGAGGATTCAGTGAGCCCTGTGCGCATGCGCGCGGGGGCGGGCAAATATGGGAGGGTTGTGCGCACCTGCGCGGGGTAGGGCATTTCATTATGGGTGCATAATGCAATGCCCTCCAATGCCCGAGCAAAAAAAGGTTCCCCATCACAGCCCTATACCATTTCAGACAAATGGTTGTCTAACCTCTTGTTAAAAACGTCCACAACTCCTGGAGGCAAGTTGTTCCACTGGTTGATTGTTCTTACTGCCAGGAAATTCCTCCTTAGTTCTAGGTTGCTTCTCTCCTTGATTAGTTTCCATCCGTTTCTTCTTGTCTTGCCTTCAGGTGCTTTGGAGAATAGCTTGACTCCCTCTTCTTTGTGGCAACTTCTTGAGCATCACTTCTCCCTTGTGGTCTTTGCTAAACTATTTTACGATCCAATTTCTGATCTTTGGGTGAATTGTTCCTGATCGTGGCAGTCTCAGGAAATGAACAGGATAATCAGGTGTCTTCTCTTTCCATAACTTCCTCTTATCTTGACAAAGGGCAGAAAGAACAGGAAGGACAGTAGCCTGGGATCCTTCAGTGTCACCTGTGAATGTGTCATTTCTTGCCTCTGTGTTTGAATTTTGCAGGAAAGGGAAGGTGCAGAACACAGAGTACTTGCAATGCAACATAGAAAAGTATTAGGACTTAAAGTTTGATCTTCAAAGCTGCATTTGGCAGCTGAAAATATCTCCTTTGACAAAATTAAGAAGACAGTCGATAGCTAAATGGAATGGATGGGTGTTCCAATTATGCTTAAATTAGGGGTCCTTGGTGCTCTCTGAGTTGGTTTTTTTTTTCTTGCAGACGTTTCATTACCCAACTAGGTAACATCATCAATGGTTAATTTTTTAGGCCTTGTTGAACTCTTGGGATGTTAAGAGTACATGAAATCTGGGTAGATCGTCTGTGGATGCTCAGATCTGAACCTTGCAGCTTTGGCGGTGTAAGAGGGGTGGTCTCCACTTGTCTAAAGGTTGCTAAGGACCTCAGGAAGTGTTGAGTGAAGCGAGTGGGGTCCTTTGGGGGGTGCTTTGTGCTCTCTGCGCTTCGTTGTTTTCCTTGCAGACGTTTCATGACCCAACTAGGTAACGTCATCAGTGCCAGAAGGGAGCCGGGTTTGCTCTCTGTTTCTATACAGCTGGCTTTGCCTAATCAAGGAACTACAAAGAACAGTCTCGTCAACTCTTGACAGGGCCAGCCACTGTATATATAACATAGCAGCTATGAAGACATACCGTATTTTTCGGAGTATAAGACGCACCTTTTTACCTCCCAAAAGGGGTGAAAACTTGGGTGCGTCTTATACACCGAATGTAGCCCCACCCACCCAGTCACCCCCACCCTTTGGCCTCTGTCTTCCAGCAATTTACCTGTTTGCAGCAAAGAGGGAAGAGCCTGTAAAGCCAAACAAGTCAGTAGCAGCTTCCCGACCTACAGCTGATTTACCACATGCTAAAATGAAAGTGAAACTAGCTTGCAAAGAGGCAAATAGCTGGGAGAAACGCAGATTTTTATTTACTGCTGAACTGCATGCAAGGGGGTAAGTGAATAACTATAAATGTCTGTAGAATGTTCAAATTATTAGGCTTATTTTTTAAAGACTGCTTTATTATTGTTCTAGAGCCAAGGGTCTCCAACCTTGGCAATTTTAAGACTTCTGGACTTCAACTCCCAGAATTCAACAGCCAGCTTTGTTAGCTTTGCTGGCTGTGGAATTCTGGGAGTTGAAGTCCACAAGTCTTAAAGTTGCCAAGGTTGGAGATCCCTGTAAATCTAGACAACTTAACAAAATGAAGAAGCTTTTTAAAATAAATGCTTGCTCTGAAGAGGCCCAGTGCTATTGTATCTTCTTTTAAATAATAGAGAATAATGTATACTTCCAGAAATTTTAATTAATTTTAACAGCTCTGTACAAGTGTAGTCTGAAATGTAACAGTGTCCTGTTTAGTATTAGAGTTAAATCCTGACTTACCTTGGAGTAGATCTATTTAAATAATTGGGAGGAGTTAATGTGACTACATTTAAGAAAACTTTCTGGCATAATGTACATTTCTCCAATTCTTTGCTATTTCTATGGGTCAGGCACACATGCACAGAAATACACAGCAAACAGTGTATATCATCTGTGCTGTTTGCTGTTTGGCAAATTTCTGGGAGGCAGAGGCCTTTTTTCCTTGTTTTCCTCCCCAAAAACTAAGGTGCCTCTTATACTCTGAAAAATTAACTCTGTTAATCCCCCAAAACTAAGGTGCGTCTTATACTCCGAAAAATACAGTGTGTAGCCTGCAGCATATTTATTTGATTAATTATTGATTTTATTATTTATATCCCATTATTTTTACAAATGACTCCAAGCAGCGAACACATCCAACACACCCTTCCTCCTATTTTCCTCACAACAACCCTGTGAGGTGGGATGGGCTGAGAGTGACTGGCCTGGCCCAAGGTTGCCCACCTGCCTTTCATGAGCAGGATGAGACTAGAACTCACAGTCTCCTGGTGATTGGCCCAAAGTCACCCAAGTGGCTTTCATGCCTAAGGCGGGACTAGAACTCACAGTCTCCTGGTGATTGGCCCAAAGTCACCCAATTGCCTTTCATGCCTAAGGCGGGACTAGAACTCACAGTCTCCTGGTGATTGGCCCAAAGTCACCCAATTGTCTTTCATGCCTAAGGCAGGACTAGAAATCACAGTCTCCTGGTGATTGGCCCAAAGTCACCCAATTGCCTTTCATGCCTAAGGCAGGACTAGAACTCACAGTCTCCTGGTGATTGGCCCAAAGTCACCCAATTGGCTTTCATGCCTAAGGCAGGACTAGAACTCACAGTCTCCTGGTGATTGGCCCAAAGTCACCCAATTGGCTTTCATGCCCAAGCCAGGACTAGAACTCAACAGGCACCTGGTTTCTAGCCTGGTGCTTTAACCATTAGACCAAACTGTTTCTCTGTTATATTATGACCGGTTCCTTTACTTGTGATCATTGATCTTAAATGACTCGTGTGTGTATAAGGGGTGGGGGGGGTGTTCCCCGCAGTTTTCTTGGCAGGATTCCAAAAGTGGTTTGCCCTTGCCACCTTCTTCCTAAGAGAGAGGGTGACTCTCCCACGGTCACCCAATCGTCTTTGTGCGTAAAACGGGACTAAAATTCACTCTCTCCCACTTTGTAGCCTGGTGCCTTCACCCAGGGGCAGGTTCCTCTTACCTGCCTACCGATGCGCTGTGCGCACATCATCACATTTCGCGCGCGCGCTCGCTACGTGCACGTATCCCCTCGCGCAATTTTGCTTCTGCGCATGCCCAGGAAGCAAAAAAAGGCCAAAAATTCAGGAAAAAAGATGGCGCTGCGTGACGGACCGGCGAAGAAGGCACCGGAGCCGTTGCACGCAAATTGCGCAATCGGCGGGCCGCTACCGGGATGACGGAGCAGACTGCACCAGTAGGAACCCACCACTGCCTTCACCCCTAGACCAACCTGTCCCTCCCCACCACCTCAATATCTTTGAAGAAACTGCCCTCCAAAAAATTGTAACTGTGAAGTTGGAGGACATACCTGGTTTCTGGGTTGTGAGTGTGAAGTGGGGCTTTTTAAACACACACGCACACACACACACACACACACACACACACACACACACACACACACACGTCCGGATCAAGTTTTCTGTTCTTTGTCGGTTCTCCTTCAGAATCTCTGCATTGCCTTCACGAGGAAAGATGCCTTAAAATGGCGGCTCCCAGCCTTTTGGGCATCAGGGACCGGTTCCTTGGAGAGAAATTTTTCCGCAGACCGAAGGGAGCGTGGTTTTGCATGCTGCCTGCATCCCGCGGAGGGGGCTTTGCTTGTTTGCGCGGCCCGGTTTCTGGCAGGGGACCCCTGCTTTAAAATACAGTGAATTAATTTTTGGTCGCCACGATGTAAAAAAGATGTGGAGACTCTAGAAAGAGTGCAGAGAAAAGCAACAAAGATGATTAGGGGACTGGAGGCTAAAACATATGAAGAACGGTTGCAGGAACTGGATATGTCTACTCTGATGAAAAGAAGGACAAGGGGAGACATGATAGCAGTGTTCCAATATCTCAGGGGTTGCCACAAAGAAGAGGGAGTCAAGCTATTCTCCAAAGCACCTGAAGGCAGAACAAGAAGCAATGGGTGGAAACTAATCAAGGAGAGAAGCAACTTAGAACTAAGGAGAAATTTCCTGACAGTTAGAACAATTGATCAGTGGAACTGCTTGCCTCCAGAAGTTGTGAATGCTCCAACACTGGAGGTTTTTAAGAAGAGATTGGACAACCATTTGTCTGAAATGATATAGGGTTTCCTGCCTAAGCAGGGGGTTGGACTAGAAGACCTCCAAGGTCCCTTCCAACTCTGTTATTCTAATTCTAATTTTCAAATGCAAGGCTTAATTTGGACATGGAGGCTTGGAAGACCAGCACACGAAGTTGTCCTTGTAACCACCGCAATATTTTTGCTTTCTGCAGGGGCTGTTCCCTAAGCTGCAATTCCCCTAGGCCGGGCAGGGGCCACGGGGACGTCTGGCTGGCCGTTGGGCTCAAAATAAGTACCCAGCGTGGGCCAGAAGGGCTGAAGAGGGCTGCCCATGCCGACAGTTTGCGAAGTGGGGAAGCAGGTAAGTTGCTGGTCCGAACTCTGGTCATTCACAAAACAAGGTTAGCATTTCAAAGTGTCCCTTGTAGGGCAGTGGTCCCCAACTTTTCTGGACCCCTGGACTGGTGGCAGTGGGGGCAGGGGAGGAGGGGAATGGTTTCACACACGCAACCTAGATCCCGCACATCCTGCAGTCTCCTAGTGATTGGCCCAAAGTCACCCAATTGGCTTTCATGCCTAAGGCGGAACTAGAACTCACAGTCTCCTGGTGATTGGCCCAAAGTCACCCAATTGGCTTTCATGCCTAAGGCGGAACTAGAACTCACAGTCTCCTGGTGATTGGCCCAAAGTCACCCAGTTGGCTTTCATGCCTAAGGCAGGACTAGAACTCACAGTCTCCTAGTGATTGGCCCAAAGTCACCCAGTTGGCTTTCATGCCTAAGGCGGGACTAGAACTCACAGTCTCCTAGTGATTGGCTCAAAGTCACCCAATTGGCTTTCATGCCTAAGGCGGAACTAGAACTCACAGTCTCCTGGTGATTGGCCCAAAGTCACCCAATTGGCTTTCATGCCTAAGGCGGAACTAGAACTCACAGTCTCCTGGTGATTGGCCCAAAGTCACCCAATTGACTTTCATGCCTAAGGCGGAACTAGAACTCACAGTCTCCTGGTGATTGGCCCAAAGTCACGCAGTTGGCTTTCATGCCTAAGGTGGGACTAGAACTCACAGTCTCCTGGTGATTGGCCCAAAGTCACCCAATTGGCTTTCATGCCTAAGGCGGAACTAGAACTCACAGTCTCCTGGTGATTGGCCCAAAGTCACCCAATTGGCTTTCATGCCTAAGGCGGAACTAGAACTCACAGTCTCCTGGTGATTGGCCCAAAGTCACGCAGTTGGCTTTCATGCCTAAGGCGGGACTAGAACTCAGTCTCCTGGTGATTGGCCCAAAGTCACCCAATTGGCTTTCGTGCCTAAAGCAGGACTAGAACTCACAGTCTCCTGGTTTATTTGTGTAAATGAAGTTTCACTTGCCCGCTGCATGACCCAGTTCCAACAGGCCATGGACTGGGACCAGTTCATGGACCTGGCCAGGGGTGTGGGGGTTGTAGGACATCAACTCACATTGACCCAAGAAAAGACTCTACTTACAGTTAGTCCTCGACTTAACGGCCACAATTGAGCCCAAAATTTCCGTTGCTAAGCAAGGCAGTTGTTAAGTGACTTTCGCCTCGGTTTAAGACAATTTTTGCCAATCTTCTTAAGCGAATCATTGCAGTCGTTAAGTGAATCGTGCGGTCGTTCCCAAATCTGGCTTTTTATTTTGATTTTGGGAAGCTGGCTGGGAAGGTTACAAATGATGATCACGTGACCCAGGGGCAGTGCAGCTGTCATTAATACAGGTCAGTTGCTGAGCATCTGAATTTTGATCACATGACCATGGGGATGTTGCAACGGCTGGATTACTGCAATGCGCTCTACATGGGGCTATCCTTGAAGAGTGTCCGGCGACTGCAATTGGTGCAAAATGCAGCTGCGCGAGCTGTGGTGGGTGTGCCCAGATGCACCCACTTAACACCGATCCTCTGCCAGCTGCATTGGCTGCCCATTAGTCTCCGGATCCAATTTAAGGTGTTGGTCGTTACCTTTAAAGCCCTACATGGCTCAGGGCCAGGTTACCTTCGGGACCGCATCCTGCCACATACCTCCCTACGACCGGTTAGGGCCCACAGAGTTGGTCTCCTCCAGGTCCCATCGACCAAGCAATGCCGGTTGGCAGGGCCGAGGGTCAGAGCCTTCTCTGTGGGAGCCCCCTCCCTTTGGAACCAACTCCCTCCAGAGATCAGGACCATCCCCACCCTGCTGGCCTTCCGTAAAGCAATAAAAACTTGGCTCTTCCGGCAGGCGGGGTATGAGTGAAAGTTCTTTTAAAAGATTGATAGTATTTTAATATGTTTTTAAAATTGTTTTTTATTGATTATATTTCTATACCTGTTGTTAGCCGCCCAGAGTCCCCCGGGAGTTGGGCGGCATAGAAATTTTAATAAAATAAATAAAAATAAATAAATGTTTTTGAGTGCCCCTGTAACATGAATGGTTGTAAGTTGAGGACTACCTTTACTTAGGTGGTTAGTTACTTCATACATGCACAATTAGCAAGACAGTTTTTAAAAAATAAAAGAAAGTGAAAAGTACAAATTAAAAAAACAAATTAAGAAGGAAAGGAAAAGAACATTATATTTTATAACTATTATTTTATAGTTATATTTTATAACTTATATTTTATAACTATTTTATAGTCACTGGTTTAGTATTGAATTCACCGCTATAATAGGAACAATGCAGGATTGTTATACTGGAAGGCTGAGTCAACCTTGAGCCGGTCAGAATCGAACCCCCGACTGTGGGCAGAGTCAGCCTGCAATACCGCATTCTGACCACTGCGCCACCACGGCTCGACATCTATTGATGGGTTGAATGAATGAATGAATGAATCAGTCAATGAGCGAGTAAATGAATCAGTGAGTGAGTGTGAAGGAAAGAAAGAAGGAAGGAAGGAAAGAAAGAAAGAAGGAAAGAAAGAAAGAAAGAAAGAAAGAAAGAAAGAAAGAAAGAAAGAAAGAAAGAAAGAAAGAAAGAAAGAAAGAGTTGAGTGTTCTCTGCAGAGCCTCCTAAAGAGTTTGCTGTCCGAGGCGCCTGGTTCTTTACCCTCTCTGTTCGGCTCCTCCCCTTTGCAGTACCCAGAGCCACCGTACTCGGACAGACCCCTTCCAATGTCCCAGCATGAGACTTCTCCGGCTGCACTGCGGAGGGCCAGCAACCACCGACGGGGAAACCCCTGCTGCTTGTGCTGGTGCTGCTGTTGCAGCTGCTCCTGGTAGGTGCCTCCCACAGGTGGTGGTTTGGGGGGGGAGGGGGTTTCGGCTGTTTCCTGTCATCTGCCTGCTCTTCTATACATGCACACGTGCACACATGCGCGGCTTCACACATCCACCAGGGTCCTGCGTGCCTTGAAAGTAGTCCTCGACTTACAACGGTCACTTAGTGAATCCTCTCTGGGGGGTACTTATGATGTGATTCTGATGGCCAGAATATACATACATACATACATACATACATACATACATACATACATACATCTCTATCTATCTCTATTTATCTATCTATCTCTATCCATCCATCTCTATCTCTGTCCATCTCTATCTAGCTCTGTCTGTCTGTCTGTCTGTCTGTCTATCTATCTATCTATCTATCTATCTATCTATCTATCTATCTATCTATCTATCTATCTATCCATCTCTAGCTCTGTCCATGTCTGTCTGTATGTCTGTCTATCTATCTATCTATCTATCTATCTATCTATCTATCTATCTATCTATCTATCTATCTATCTATCTATCTATCCATCTCTATCTCTGTCTATCTCTATCTCTATTTTTCTATTTATCCATCCATCCATCTCTTTCTCTGTCCATCTCTATCTCTATGTCTATCTATCTATTTATCTATCTATCTGTCCATCTCTATCTCTGTCTAGCTTTTATCTATCTCTATCTTTCTATTTATCCATCCATCCATCTCTTTCTCTGTCCATCTCTATCTCGATGTCTATCTATCTATCTATCTATCTATCTATCTATCTATCTATCTATCTATCTATCTATCTATCCATCTCTATCTCTGTCTATCTCTTATCTATCTCTATCTTTCTATTTATCCATCCATCCATCTCTCTGTCCATCTCTATCTCTATGTTTGTCTATCTATCTATCCATCTCTCTATCCATCTCTATCTATCCATCTATCTCTGTCTATCTCTTATCTATCTCTATCTCTATTTTTCTATCTATTTATCCATCCATCTCTACCTCTGTCCATTTCTATACCTATCTCTTTTTCTATCTATCCATCCATCCATCCACCTACCTACCTATCTCTAATCTATATATCTATCCCTATCTCTATCCTATCTCTGTCTATCCTTCCCCTTCCCTCCCTCCCTCCCCCCAAATTTCTGACTCACCTTTAAGGCCGGTTGCAGTGTTCCACCATCATGTGACTGCAATTTGTAAATTGTTTTGCCATTTTCCAGCTTTCTGGGTGGGGGGGATCCCTCATAGGAATAAATTGACTCATTTAAGGATCACAGCATTCCCTTAACACAACCACTGCAAAAAATCAGGTCCGATCACATGGGTGCCTCGACTTACGACCATGAGTTACAGTGGAAATTCCAGGCTCCCCTATGGTCATAAGTCGGGCACTATCTGTGTATACAGCTAATCCTCCACTTAACGACCACAACTGAGCTCAAAATTTCTGTTGCTAAGTGAGACATGTGTTAAGTGAGTTTTGCCCCATTTTTATGACTTTTCTTGCGGCAGTGAATCACTGCAGTTGATAAATTAGGAACCCGGTTGTTAAGTGAATCTGGTTTCCCCACTGACTTTGCTTGTCACAAGGAGAATAGAATAGAAATAGAAATAGAACAAAACAAGCAATAGAACAGGATAAGGAACAGAACAGAATAAGGAACAGAACAGGAGCTGGAAGGGACCTTGAAGATCTTCTAGTCCAGCCCCCTGTTCAAGCAGGAGAACCTATACTATTTCAGATAACAGATTAACAGAGTTGGAAGGGACCCCGTATGTTTTAGTCTCCAGGCCTTTGATCATCTTAGCTGCTCTTCTCTGCACCTTTTCCAAGGTCTCAACATCCTTTTTATAGTATGGTGACCAAAATTGGTTGCAATATTCCAGGTGTGGTCTTATTAGGGTTGCAAAAGGGGATCAAATGACCTTGGGACACCGCAACGGTCGTAAGTATGAAGCAGGGATATAGGACGGGATTGCGCCTGGGCGGGCCCACCCACCCACAAGTCGCCACTACCAGTTCGCACGAAGCAGTCCGAACCGGTTGAATACAACCTCTGAACGGCTCTTAGTTTAGCCTCGGCCCAGGGCTGGCCATAAATAAAAACCCAGTTCTGTTCCTCTATTATAACTTGTTCCTTTATTCTCCTGTGCCATCTACCTTGGGCTTAAGCGGTGTTTATTCGCTTGGAGCATTTAACAAAGTGGACTCTAAACAACGTTGCAAACAGATGGCGTCCCATTCTCTGCGTGCTCCCGGGTCTAAGTGTTTTAAATTTAGAGTTATTCCCTACCGGCTAATATGTTCGTGGGTTTTTCTAAGAAATGCCCTCATTTCCTAGCTCTGTGTGCATTTAATCCCGTCCACCTGTCCCTGGCTTTTAAGTCTCAATACTCATAAATAGTGAGGATTTGTCCGTAGCACAGGAATGCTAGATTTGAGTCCTCAGCAACCATAAATGGCAGGAGCTCTTAAGTAGCCAAAATGGACGGGGCCAGAGATGATCTTACCCTGGTGTAAAAGAAAAAACATCGTCCAACCTGAGGGGTCCTTGGTGTTCTCTGAGCTTGCTTGTTTTCTTGCAGACGTTTCATTACCCAACTAGGTAACATCATCAAGGTTAACGTCAGACCAACATAGGGCAAAGCCTCGCGTTCCCTCAGATATGGCTCCGTGTGCCACCTGTGGCACGCGTGCCATAGGTTCGCCATCACTGCCCTATACCATTTCAGACAAATGGTTGTCCAATCTCTTTGTTAGAACCTCCACTGTTGGAGCACAACTTCTGGAGGCAAGCTTTTTTTTTTCTGGAGGCAAGATTAATTGTTCTGTCAGGAAATTTCTCTTTATTTCTAGGTTCTTTCTCTCCTTGATTAGTTTCCACCCATTACTTCTTGTCCTGCCTTCAGGTGCTTTGGAGAATAAATTGACCCCCTCTTCTCTGGGGCAGCCCCTGAGATATTGGAAGACTGCTATCATGTCTCCCCTAGTCCTTCTTTTCATTAAACTAGACATAGCCAGTTCCTGCAACCTTTAAACTAGACATATCCAATTCCTGCAACCTTTCCTCATATGTTTTATCCTCCAGACTAATCATCTTTGTTTGTTTTCCTCTGCTCTCTTTCCAGAGTCTGTACATCTTTTTTTATAATGTGGTGACCAAAACTGAATTCAGTATCCCAAGTGTGGTCTCACTAAGGCTTTATAAAGCATTATTAGTAACTTCGAATGGTCATTAAGCGTTGAGGACTACCTGTACTTGACAATGCAGGTGGAATTGTTTTCCTGTCTCTAGACTTTCAACTTCTGCTTCCTCTTCTGGCTGACTAAACATTGAGGGTACCCTGACATCTACTGGCCAAATCAAACCAGGCCAGACTCAAAATTCAGGCAGGAAAAAACCCCGGGAGCCACATCATCACCCTGTTAATTCGGATTCCATTGCAGACAATTGATTATTCTCAGTTCATTTTCACAGGTGGAATTAGCAGTCTGGGGATCTGGGTATAACCAAGGCTATGACTGCACATTTGGTTTCTCTATGCTAATTGAGCAACCTCCTATGGTCTCCGTTGAATTTGATGCTCTTATTTTCAACTGGTTTTGCAACTTCCTGGGATTGCTTTTTAGAATAGAATAGAATAGAATAGAATAGAATAGAATAGAATAGAATAGAATAGAATAGAATAGAATAGAATAGAATAGAATAAGGAATGGGATGGGATGGAATAGAATAGAATAGAATAGAATAGAATAGAATAAGGAATGGGATGGAATGGGATGGAATAGAATAGAATGGAATGGAATAGAATAGAATAGAATAGAATAGAATAGAATAGAATAGAATAGAATAGAATAGAATAGAATAAGGAATGGGATGGGATGGAATGGGATGGAATAGAATAGAATAGAATAGAATAGAATAGAATAGAAAATGGAATGGAATGGAATGGAATAGAATAGAATAGAATAGAATAGAATAGAATAGAATAGAATAGAATAGAATAGAATAGAGAATGGAATGGAATAGAATAGAATAGAATAGAATAGAATAGAATAGAATAGAATAGAATAGAATAGAATAGAATAAGGAATGGGATGGGATGGAATGGGATGGAATAGAATAGAATAGAATAGAATAGAGAATGGAATGGAATGGAATGGAATAGAATAGAATAGAATAGAATAGAGAATGGAATGGAATAGAATAGAATAGAATAGAATAGAATAGAATAGAATAGAGAATGGAATGGAATAGAATAGAATGGAATGGAATGGAATGGAATGGAATGGAATGGAATGGAATGGAATGGAATGGAATGGAATAGAGAATGGAATGGAATGGAATGGAATGGAATAGAATAGAATAGAATAGAATAGAATAGAATAGAATAGAATAGAATAGAATAGAATAGAGAATGGAATGGAATAGAATAGAATAGAATAGAATAGAATAGAATAGAATAGAATAGAATAGAATACTTTATTGTCACTTTGAACATACACTAATCGGCATACATTAAAATGAAATTTCATTGCATACAACTCTCAAAGAGTCTCCACCTCTAATATAAACATAATGACAAGATAAATAAATAAATACAAAATTATGCATGTACCCACATATATTATATGACGTGGAGAAATAACAGTCTAGTTCAGATGTGTGTATATATCTCCCCACACACACACACTTCACAGTCTGTTTCTTATATATTATAAGCAGTAACCTGAATGACAGGAAGCGAACTTTCTATAATTCCTATAATTTTCTCTGCTGTCCTCACCACTCTCTGTAGGGACTTTCTATCTGAGGTGCTGCTGCCACCAAACCAAATGGGGTTGCAGTTTGTTAAAATGCTCTCCATCTTGCCTCTCTAAAAAGTGGCCAGGACAGAAGGAAAGAGATGTGTTTTCCTCATCCGACGCAGGAAATGCAGACGCTGGTTTGCATGCTTCACTAAGGATAACATGTGGAGAGACTAAACATTTGTGGTTCATCTCGCTATTAATCAACCCAAGAAAATTGAAGTGCAGGTGACAACATTGTCTTCTCTTTCCTGAGGTTTGCAATTGCTTGAGAAAGCCTTCGCTTAGGCCAGTGTTTTTCAAACTTGGCAACTTTGAAGATGTTTGGGACTTAAACTCCCAGAATTCCCCAGCCAGCAACCAGCCTAAAGCAGGACTACAACTCACAGTCTCCTGGTTTCCAACTTGAGGTCTTAATCACTACACCAAACTGCCTTGCTTGAATGCTTTAAAATGTAGCCATACAGTTAGTCCTCAACTTACGACCACAATGGAGCCCACAACTTCCGTTGCTAAGCACGATAGCTGTTCAGCGAGTTTCGTCCAATTTTACGACCTTTCTTGCCACAGTTGATAAGTGAATCGCTACAGTTATAAAGTTAGTAAGCCGGTTGTTAAGTGAGTCCGGCTTCTCCGTTGACTTGTCCTGTCACGAAGATCGCAACGGTCATAAATATGAATCAGTGGCCAAGTGTCTTGAATTTTGATCACCTGACCCTAGGGATGCTGCAATGGTTTTTAAGTGTGCATACCAATCCTAAATCATTTGTTTCAGTGCCGTTGTAACTTTGAACGGTCATTAAGCGAAAGGTTGTAAATCAAGGACTACCTGTAATTGATAACACCATAGTGTTTGATTCAGATCTTCTTCAAAAATTCTTATTTTCTCTAAAAAGTCTGTAGAGATTCTCAGTCATCCAGGTCATGCTTGTCCCAAAAATGCTTTTTCAGGAGGCAACTGGACTTTCTGTAACGATCCGGCCTCTCCTCCTCATTCAAGAAAGTAAAGACTCTTGAAACTTGGCATTTCAAAAGGAACCTTTTATTGAACTGGAGTGATAGCAAGACGAAAGAAAAGCAGGCTCTGAGGTCCCTCGGGCCATACAGTTAGGATAAAGGAATTCGAAACCCCTCCCAATAGTCCAATGTGGATTCAGCCAATCCGCAGGTGTGAAGATGTTATTGTACCGGCCGCTCTAAGAACGCAATAAGGGAACTTTCTCAGGGTCATCCTCTGCCAGCTTTCGAGCGATACAACCCACATGACCCTCCCTCCCCTCACGTTCCCCGAAAGGCGCGAAAATCCCCAGGCGGCCAAGCTAAAAGTTGCAAATCAATACGATACAGGATATAGGATACATAAAGAAGAAAGCAATAAGGTAAATAATGAAACCAGGGGTCCCGCCTTCCCCTGAAGAATGGCAGAATCCCGGATCTGACACTCTTGTTTTTTCTTTTTAAGGTGTTTCTCTTCTCATCTTATTTTTTTTCTTTTTTTTCCTTTTTTTTTTTTTGCATCGTTAGGAATGAAGACCGGGAAAGGGCCTGGAGAGCATCTCGCGAAACGAAATTGGAGACCATTCCAAACTGTGAATCCTGGTGAGTTTTTTTTAATTTGTTTTTTTATTTGTTTTTTTATTTGTTTTTATTTTTTTATTATTTTTATTTATTTGTTTGTTTGTTTGTTTGTTTGTTTATTTATTTTGCAACGCATGAGTCTCTTTTTCTGCTTGGCTGGTGGCATTCGCACAACCTGCTTGAATCGGGCTGCAGATCGGGCTGCATTCACACCGCAATCCTAACCAGGCCAGTTGAAGATCTGGCCAAGATGGGGTTTGCGCGACATGCTGAGCTTTTACTGGGGTTTGATTTTGTGAGTCTCCCAGAGTTGTTGGGCGGCGTACAACTAAAAAAAGAAGCTTGGTTGGTTTGACCCGGGGGTAAGAGGTTTGTGGTGGCCTCTTGCGCTGTGTGAACTCAACTTGTTTGAAATGTGTTGTACAATCCCAGAATGTCTATGGAGATTCTCAGTCATCCAGGTTGTTCCAAAGGTGTTTTTTTTCCAAGAGGCAACTGGACTTTCTGTTTTTTCTTTGAAGATGTTTCGCTTCTCATCCAAGAAGCTTCTTCAGCTCTGACTGGATCCTTCTATTTCCCCACCATCCAGTCGGAGCTGAAGAAGCTTTCTTGGATGAGAAGCGAAACGTCTTCAAAGAAAAAACAGAAAGTCCAGCTGCTTCTTGGAAAAAAAGCACCTTCGGGACGACAAACCCAGAACAATTAGGCTGAACTTAGCTGTATTGTTTAAGGAGCGTGGTTTTTGGACCCCTTGATGGATTGCCCTTTTATGTTGTTGCCGGCTCGAAGGACTCCTTTTGGAGCACTGTAGAAGAGAATTCAGTCTCATAAATAAAAGATATATCATACATTTGAGGCCTTAACCAAGAGCTGAGCTTTCGAAACCCAACGGGACTCTAAATTCCATCGTTGACATCAACGGAGCTTCAAAGTACTTGACGTACATCTCCGTCCCGGAGGAAATGAAAGGTGGAATAAGAAAGTGATATTTGAATGTATTTTCACCCTAATTCATGCTCCAAAAAAGGAAGGTGTGCTAAATTTTGGGAAGAGATAGCTTAAGGCTGGGACGCAGTGGTGAAATCTAAAAAAAAATTCCTACCGGTTCTGTGGGCATGGCTTGGTAGGCGTGGCTTGGTGGGGTCATGTGACTGGGTGGGCATGGCTATGTAGTCATGTGACTCGGGGATCAAAAGACAGAAACTCACTTTAACAATGTCCTGCTGGAGCAGGGTTGGACTAGATGACCTCTAGGTCCCTTCCAGCCCTGGATTGTCCTCTGAAGCTGCGTCTAGTGCCAGGTTTGTAGTCCTTCCTTCCTCTCCTTTTTCCCTCCCTCCTTCCCTCCCTCTTTTTCTTTCTTTCTCCCTTTCTTTCTCCCTCTCTTTCTTTCTTTCTTTCTTTCTTTCTTTTTCTTTCTTTCCTTCACACTCACTCACTGATTCATTTACTCGCTCATTGACTGATTCATTCATTCATTCATTCAACCCATCAATAGATGTCGAGCCCTGGTGGCGCAGTGGTTAGAATACGGTATTGCAGGCTGACTCTGCCCACAGTCGGGAGTTCGATTCTGACCGGCTCAAGTTTGAATCAGCCTTCCTGTATAACAATCCTGCATTGTTCCTATTATAGCAGTGAATTCAATACAAAACCAAGACTATAAAATAGTTATAAAATATAATTTCCTTCCTTCCTTCCTTCCTTCCTATCTTTCTTTCTTTCTTTCTTTCTTTCTTTCCACCCCCCACCCCTCGTTTTTGGCCTAGCAGGCTTCAGGGAAGCCTGCTGGGAGCAAAAACGGATTCTCCCCCCCCCCCCATTTTTGGCCTACACCCCCACCCACCCCTCATTTTTGGCCCAGCAGGCTTCGGGGGGGGGGGAGTTCCGAAGATCAGCTGTGCAATGCGCCATCGTCAGAACTTTTTTTTTTACTTTTTTTAGTATTTTTTACTACCGGTTCGGGCGAACCAGCCCAAACTGGTAGCATTTCCCCCCTGGCTGGGAGAACGTCATAGAAAGGAGAGAAACAGGATGGTGGGGTTTCCACTAGTGACATTCTCTTCCTTATTTCATTGAATGGTGTGAGTTGGTATTACTAAAAGCTAAGGAGATACAGTAGTCCTTAACTTACAGCCGCAATTGACCCTGTTGCTAAGTTGGACATTGGTTAAGAGAGCTTTGTTCTATTCTGTGACCTTTCTTGCCACAGTTTGTTAAGCGAATTACTGCATTTGTTAAGTGAATCTGGCTTCCCCATTGACTTTGCTTGCCAGACACCAGCTGGGTAGATCACAAATGGTGATCACATGACCCTAAGACGCTGCAGTCATTATGAATACACACTGGTTGCTCAGCATTTGAATTTTGATCACATGACTGTGGGGATACTATGATGATTGTGTGAGGACCAATCTTAAGCTACTTTTTACAGTGCCATTGTAGCTTCGAGTGGTCGCTAAATGAATAGCTGCAAATTGAGGATTACCTGTAGGTTGTTTTTGAAAGCCCTCCAGTAAAGGAGCGTGAAAGCTCTAGAGCACTACTTCGCAACCTTGTCAACTTTAAGACATGTGGGCTTCAACTATGAAAGTTGGCTTCAACTGTTGAGATCAACTGGTTGAGGTGAGGTGAGTTGTGTTGTTGAACTGTTGATGTGCTCCTAATAAACGGACTTCGATTGAGTATGACTGCCTTGGATTATTCATTCTGGGCACATTGCTTGGAAGCTTGACAGTTGAGGTGAATTGAGTTGTGGGTTAGTTGACTTCAACTGTTGAGATGAACTGGTTGAATTGTGTTGTTGAATTGAACTGGTTGAGTTGTGTGGTCTTCAATTGTTGAAATTGACTTCAACTGTTGAGTTGAACTGGTTGAGTTGTGTTGTTGAATTGAACTGGTTGAGTTGGGTTGTGTGGTCTTCCATTGTTAAAGTTGACCTCAACTGTTGAGTTGAGTTGTGTTGTTGAATTGAACTGCTTGAGTTGAATTGAGTTGTGTGGTCTTCAGTTGTTGAAGTTGAGATGAATTGGTTGAGGTGAGTTGTGTTGTGTTGAGTTGAGTTAAACTGGTTGAGTTGCGTTGTGTAGTCTTCAATTGTTGAAGTTGACTTTAGCTGTTGAGTTGAACTGGTTGAGTTGAAACGGGATGAGATGAGATGCGTGAACTTCAACTGTTGAAGTGGACTTCAATTGTTTGAGTTGAAGTCCGCAGGTCTTAAAAGTTGAGAAACAACTGCTCTAGAAACTGTGCAAGGATTACCGAGATCTCGCTCCAATAACACATTTCCTTCTCCTCTTCCTCTTCTTCCCACTGTGACTCACTCTACCTTGCTTTGTTTCTGCTGGATCGCGGCTCCTGTGGCTTCAGCGCCAAACCCACCACCGAAGAAATCAAGGTCTGGTCTCAGTCGTTTGACAAGTTGATGAAAAACCCAGCTGGCAGGAACGTGTTTCGGGAATTCTTACGGACTGAATACAGCGAGGAAAATATGCTCTTTTGGTTAGCTTGCGAGGAGCTCAAAAGTGAATGCAACAAGCGTGCCATCGACGAGAAAGCGCGGATGATCTACGAAGATTACATCTCCATCCTTTCTCCCAAGGAGGTATTTCCTTTCCTATTTTATTCCAGCACCCCAAAATGTTTCAGGTACCAAATTCAGATACCAGTTTTCATTCCATTGGGAATTGGTAGTCCCCGGGCTCTTCTCCTCTTACCTTTGCAATCCAGAAACCTTTCCAAGGTTTTCTCATCCCACCTGAAGACTACCATGTGTGCAATTATTAGGCAAGTGAGTATTTTGACCATATCATCATTTCTATGCATATTTCCAAGATGTATAAACTGTATAAATGAAAAGAAGGACCAAGGGTGACATGATAGCAGTGTTCTGATATCTCAGGGGTTGCCACAAAGAAGAGGGAGTCAAACTATTCCTTGAGCCGAGGTGGCGCAGCGGTTAGAGGCAGTACTGCAGGCCACATTAGCTGACACTGATCTGCAGGTCAGCGGTTCAAATCTCACCGGCTCAAGGTTGACTCAGCCTTCCATCCTTCCGAGGTAGGTAAAATAAGGACCCAGATTGTTGGGGGCAATGTGAATATATACATTGCTTACTGGTGTAAACCGCTTAGAGAGTGCTTGCACTGTGAGGCGGTATATAAATGTCACTAATAAATAAATATTCTCCAAAGCACCTGAGGGTAGGACAAGAAGCAATGACTGGAAACTAAACAAGGAGAGAAGCAACTTAGAACTGAGGAGAAATTTCCTGACAGAACAATTAATCAGTGGAACAACTTGCCTCCAGAAGTTGTGAATGCTCCAACACTGGAAGCTTTTAAGAAGAGATTGGACAACTATTTGTCTGAAGTGGTGTAGGGTTTCCTGCCTAAGTGGGTTGGACTAGAAGACCTCCAAGGTCCCTTCCGACTCTATTATTCTGTTTTTCCCAAACTGGAATGCGTAGTGGATATAAGCAGATCAGGTGATATGTGTTTGTGTAACGAGGGAAGGTTTGGCCCAAGGAGATCAACAACACCTTTTATCAAGGTGTGCACAATTATCAGGCAGCTTCTTTTCCTCAGGCAAAATGGGCCAAAAAAAGAGATTTAACTGACTCTGAAAAGTCAAACATAGTAAAATGTCTTTCAGAGGGATGACGCACCCTTGAAATTGCTAAAATATTGGGGCGTGATCACAGAACCATCAGACATTTTGTTGCAAATAGCCAACAGGGTGGAGGTTTGTTTTTGTTTGTTTTTGAAATGTCAGAAATGTGTACTCGTAAATTTTGAGTTGTTTGTTTATTATTCTCACTTTAACAGATGAAAATAAATGAGTGAGATGGGAAAATTTTCAATTTTCATTTAGTTGCATAATAATTCTGCACCCCAGTATTTATTTATTTATTTATTTATTTATTTGTTTGTGAGATTTATATGCCGCCTCACAGTGCAAGCACTCTCTAAGCGGTTTACACCAGTAAGCAATGTATATTTATATTGCCCTCAACAATCTGGGTCCTCATTTTACCTACCTCGGAAGGATGGAAGGGTGAGTCAACCTTGAGCCGGTGAGATTTGAACCGCTGACCTGCGGATCACAGTCAGCTAAAGTGGCCTGCAGTACTGCCTCTAACCGCTGCGCCACCTCGGCTCAATAGTTGCCCAATAATTGCACACAGAGACATTCTCCTAAGAAAGGCAAAACCTCGCTTTTACTTTCTTAAATATTCAGGTTTGGGGTTTATTCATATTTTGGATTGACTGAGAGCACTGTAGTTGTTCAATAATAAAATTAATCCTCAAAATACAACTTGCCTAAATACTATGTTTCCCCCAAAATAAGACCCTGTCTTATATTTTTTTGAAGCCCGAAATAAGCGCTTAGCCTTACTTTTGGGGAGGTCTTATTATTTTGGGGTGCGTGGAGCAAGACAGGGCTCCTCTTGCCATCTTACCTGATTTCCAGCTCTGTCTTCCTAACCCTAACCAGAGGAAATGGCGGGGACCGGCTGCGCAGGCGTTTAAATATTTTCGGGGAGGGCTTATTTTCAGGGAAGGGCATATTTTCGGGGAAACACGGTAATTGTGCACACTCTGTAAATTCCTTCACATTTGATCGTGTGATCGCTTATTAATTTAGTGGGTACACATTTTCAGTCATAGTAGGGCTAAATCTGTTTATCTCAAAAAGCTAATGCAGTCCTAGCAGAGGGATAATAACATCATTATCACGAGAAGTGATAATACTGCTTTATACTACAGTGGTGAGGGCCACACTTGGAATACTGCCTCCAGTTCTGGTCTCCGTAATACAGAAGAGATGTTGAGACTCTAGAAAGAGTGCAGAGAAGAGCAGCAAGAATGATAAAGGATCCGGAAACTAAATCGTATGATGAACGATTGAGGGATTGAACAATTGAGGGGACTGGATATGTCTAGTCTAGGGAGGTGGCGCAGTGGTTAAAAGCAGCACTGCGACCTTCAGCTGATAGCTAGTTCAGCCGTTCAGCTGTTCAAATCTCACCAGGCTCAAGGTTAACTCAGCCTTCCATCCTTCCGAGGTGGGTAAAATGAGGACCCAGATTGTTGGGGGCAATATGCTGAACTCTGTAAACCGCTTAGAGAGGGCTGTAAAGCACTATGAAGCGGTATATAAGTCTAAGTGCTATTGCTATTGCTAATGAGGGGAAAGATTAGGGGTGACGTGATAGCTGTCATACAATATTTGAGTGGCTATCGTAAAGAAGAGGGGATAAACTTAATTCTTCAAAGCATCTGAGGGCAGAACAAGAACTAAGAGGTGGAAGGTCATTAAATAGAGATCCAACCTAGAACCAAGGAGAAAATTCTTGACAAATTTCTTCCTCTATTTTTTCCACAATTACCCTAGGAGTTGTGTTGGGTTGAAAAAGGGGGAATGGCCCAAAGTCACCCAGCCAGCTTTCATGCCTAAGGTGGGACTAGAACTCACCATCTCCTGGTTCTTGGTCCAAAATCAACCATCCGTCTTTCATGTTTAAGGCAGAACTAGAACTCACCATCTCCTGACTTCTTAACCTTAACCTCTAGGCCAGGGATGGCGCTTGCCAACACCCATAATGCAATGTCCCCCGTGCGCCCTGCCCCCTTATGCATGCGTACATGATCCCATTGCTCCCCGTACATGCGTGCGTGATCCCTGAGCTCCCCCTGCAAAAGTGCATGCAAACCCCACCCCCGCGCATGCATGCCACATCCAACACCACTGCCCGTTTTGGTCCTGGCAAGCCTCCCTGAAGCCTCCTGGGACCAAAAACAGGCTGCGGGGGGGTGCCGCCAGAACCCGGAAGAGTGTCAATGAAGTGCCCCCTCAGCCTGCCACCGAGAACAAGCCAGTGCAGGCTTCCCTCCCACCCCCTTCTCCCAAGGGAGCGCGCCCGCTTCTCTGCCAGCGCGTCTCTTACAGACGTTCTTTTGGCATGGACTCCGCTCCTGCAGCAGCGCTGCTTGTTCTCGGTGGCTGGCAGAGGAAGGCGGTTCTCCTCCAGCATCCCGGCCGCAAGCGGCAGGGTGAGAAGTGCTGCGCAGCCCCGCCACCCCAGGAGAGCAGCAGGGGCAGCACTGCTTGTTCACGGTGGCCGCCACCCCACCCACCACCAAGAACAAGCAGCCCTACCCCTGCTGCTCTCCTGGGGCTGCGCAGCGGTTCTCACCCTGCTGCTTGCGGCCGGGATTCTGGAGGAGAACCACCGCCCTCGGCCGCCACTGAGAACAATCAGCGCTGCTGCTGCTTCTCTTCTGGGGTGCCCGAGCTGGCCATGTGCTGTGGACCGCCGACACACGTCACTGGGCTGGAGGACTGGGGCCGCGCAAGAAGCCCGCTCGGGTGGGGAGAGAGGGAAGCCCGGGTCCTGGCTGACAGCTCTGTTCCCTTAGGAAGCGACCGCCAGGCGTGTGAGCTGTTCTTTGCGTGCGCATGCCAGATACCAGGCCAAGTGACCAGCTCGCATGCGCACGGCGGAAACAGGAAGATCATCTTCCTGGCGTGCGCATGCGCACCAGGTGACTGCTCTTTCAGTTTCTGGGGCTCCCGCATGCGTGAAGACCAGCTGGCTGTCGCACCAGAACCCGGAAGAGCAACGGGCGACAGCTCCGCATGCCCGGAGAGATGGCTGCGCGTGCCACTTCCGGCACGCATGCCATAGGTCCACCATCATGGCTCTAGACCCAACTGACTCTCCCTTGATTGACAGTCCACCAAAATCATCTTTCTTCTTGTGTTTTGCCCACCCTCCTTTTTTCTCAGGTCAGCTTGGACTCCCGTGTCCGCGAGGGCATCAACCGCAAGATGCAGGAGCCCTCCTCGCACACCTTCGACGATGCGCAGCTACAGATTTACACGCTTATGCACAGAGACTCTTACCCCCGTTTTCTGAACTCTGCCATATACAAAGCTCTGCTCCAGAGTGTGTCTCGGTCATCTTCGGAGTCTTAAGCCCTTCTGATAGAGACACCAAGTGAAGGGTTTCCTTTCCTACAACAGGTGTTATTGGTTTCCTCCCCCTTCTTCTTTTAAAAAAAAAATCTCCCAAATGAGCTTACAGAACAAAATAGACTGAAGACATAACCCAGCTGAGTTCTGACCACAGACAATAGTCCAGTCGTTGGAAAGGTCACTCCACAACTTCCTGCCCGTTTTTCTTCCGTCAGAAAAGGGCCTGTGCCCGCCGCCATCAAGAACTCCAAACTCGGGCTTCTACTTCCATTACAGAATCTGGGTTGGCCACCAGCCTAGAGATGGAGAATGCAGAACGGAGCAACCAACCAGCAACGGATTGGGTGGTAGACCTCTGGGGCCACCTGGCAGAAGAAACCAGGCCAAAGCCCACATGTCCTGGACGTTTTGATCTCTCTCTCTCTCTCTTGGATTTGTGTTTGTTTTTTTAAATTCCTTCCATGTTTATTAAGAATTATTTCCATGGTGTTCTTGTAGACACAACGATCTCAGATGGTTGGAGTGGAAACTGCCGTTAGGCCAATGTTAATGGAATTAAGAAAAGTTCAGATGTTATAAAAAAAAGTACGTTCAGGTTCTCTGCATCTCGAATGCTTTCCGTTCACAGTTGATTCTCGGTAGGGGTCCCTCACCTCAGTTTTTGAGAAGATGCAGGGAGCTCTTCAAGGGAAAGAGAAGGTAGCTGGTACCTAGCTCTGATGGGGAAGCTCTGTGAGAAAGCCAACTCGAATATTAATTAGGCCAAAAATCTCCCCATCGTTGTAGGTCACATTGTCCACCCATCTCCGATGTTACCAGCGGTCCCTCGGTACTCGTCGGTAATCCGTTCCAGAGACGCTAAAACTGACTAATACCACGTGTCTTACCACATGACCTACTATTCAGGAAATAGGCATGAGGTAGCCAACGTGGGCAGGTTCTTGCACATTGGGATGTGAGGGCGATCTGGCTGCGACATCTGCCACCCCATTGATCGCCAGGGTTGATTCGGCTGATCTGGCTGGCTAGGCGGGTGTCCCCTTCCTCCCTCACCGCTCTATGTGCGTCCCTCCCGAAGCTGCGCACTCGGTGGAAGAGGACGACTTTCCCAGATAGGAGTGTACCGATCTTCGGTCAAGGGTATACGATAGCTGCGCTCCCCTGCTAGAACCTCCAAAGAAGCTCAAGGTTCTTGCACATTGGCTACCAAGAGAAAGACGAGTGCCGGGATAAGATTTATGCTTCAAAACGCATCTAATACCGAATTCAACACATTTTAAAGCAGTCGGGTGCCAAAGTACCGTGTTTCCCCGAAAATAAGACGGGGGCTTATATTTTTTTGACCCCCCCAAAAATGCCCCTGGTCTTATTTTTTGGGGGGTGGCTTATAATTTTCGGGGTGCAGGCAGGGCGGGGCACGAGACGCACCACTTACTGGAGTTTGCCAGCTCCGTGGTCTCTCGGCTAGTCTCTTTAGGGGGAAAAAACTTGCAAACAGACAAGCCGAGAGACCACAGAGCTGCAAAACTCCAGTAAGTGGTGCGTCTCTCGTGGGGTGGGGCGGGGCGGGGCGGAGCGGGGCAGGCGTCCTACCTGGGACTTGTCCCGGGACCTCTGTCGCGTTCTTACGGTCTTCTCTCCACGGCAGCCCATTCTAAAAACGTTGCGCGAGTTTGAGAAGTTTGAACTCGCGAGACGTTCTTTTGGAGCGGGCTGCCGTGGAGAGAAGACCGTAAGAACGCGACTGAGGTAGGGGCATCTCGCGCTGGGGTTTGGCAGGGCGGGAGGGCGTGGCGTGGCGGGCGTCCCTTCAAAATGCTTCGAAGTCCTTCAAAGCATTTTAAAGGGATGCGTTTTGCCTGCCATGAAGGGAACCAATGCTTGCCTCCTGTTCTTCGGGGAACATTGGTTCCCTTCATGGCAGGCAAAATGGATCCCTTTAAAATGCTTTGAAGGACTTTGAGCACTTCAGGGGGGGGATGGGGCGGGGCGCGACGCGAGTGAGGAAGGCGGTGACAGGGAAGCGGCGAACTGCCAGACGCTGGTAAGATGAGCGCCTCGCAGCCCGGCCCTCCCCTGCATCCCCCGCCACCCCCAAATTGTGCCTGATGATCTTACCAGCGTCTGGCAGTTTGCGGCTTCTCTTTCTTGGCAGGTCTTTGAGAGAAACTCCTTCAATGTAAAGGAGAAGTTATCGCGAGTGCGAAAAGTTGTTAATTGGTCGCACTCGCGATAACTTCTCCTTTACATTGAAGGAGTTTCCCTGCAAAGACCTGCTGAAAAGAGAAGCCGCGAACTTCCAGACGCTAGTAAGATCATCAGGCACAATTTGGGGGTGGCGGGGAATGCAGGGGCGGGCCGGGCTGCGAGGCGCTCATCTTACCAGCGTCTGGAAGTTCGCGGCTTCTCTTTTCAGCAGGTCTTTGCAGGGAAACTTCTTGAGGGATCTCTCTCTCTCTTTCCGGGCCAAAAGAGTGCCGCCGCAAAAAGAGCGGCTCCCGGCATGCCCCCCCCCTTTTCCCTGGAAGTAGTTGGGGGGGCTTATTTTCGGGGGGTGGCTTATTTCAAGGCATGTCCCGAAAAGCCCCGTGGGGCTCATTTTCGGGACATGGCTTATTTTCCGGGAAACACGGTATGACTCTGTGTGGACTACAGAGGCCTTAAGTGACCAAGAGGGTTTCCTTCAGTCCGCCATGCTGTCGATTTCAGATTGAATTCCAGTTTTCTTCTTTCCTTTAAAAGCTAAGGGGCTCTTTTGCAGATGGGATTGTGGGTCCACCAGACTTCTGCGGAATGACCCTGCCATTAGGCACGATGTAGCATCCCCCCATCTGGAGGCACAACAGTCCTAAACTTAGGACAGATAGTCCTAAACTTACAACCCGAATTCAGCCCAAAGTTTCTGTTGTTAAGTGAGACATTGGTTAAGTGGGTTTTGCCCCCTTTTACGAGCTTTCTTGCCTCCGTTATTAAGTGAATTGCTGCAGCCGATACGTTAGTTAACCCGGTTGCTAAGTGAATCTGGCTTCCCCATGGACTTCGCTTGTCAGGAGGTCGCAAAAGGGGATCACAATGACCTTGGGACACAGCAACGGTCATAAGTATGAAACAAGTGCCCAAGCCTCTGAATTTTGATCAGAAGGCCATGGGGATGCTGCAAAAGTCGTAACTGCGAAACGCAATCATAACTCCCTTTTTTCAGCGCCGTTATAAACTTCAAACGGTCACCCAACGGAACTGTTTTAAGTCAAGGACTACCTTGTATTGTGGCTCTCTGTAATAGTTTGCAGTTTTGGCTGCCCTACGGTGGTAGCGATGGTATCTACTTTCACCAACAACCAATGTTTTACCCCAGATGCTTTAAAGCAGGGGTCTCCAACCTTGGCAAGGTTTAAGATTGTGGACTTCAACTCCCAGAGTTCCTCAGCCAGCAACCTTGGCCACTTTAAGACTTGTGGACTTCAACTCCCAGAGTTCCTCAGCCAGCAAAGCTGGCTGAGGAATTCTGGGAGTTGAAGTCCACAAGTCTTAAAGTGGCCAAGGTTGGAGATCCCTGCTTTGAAGGACATCTCGTGAGAGATGTCTTTAAGAAAGGTACCATCACTGATGGAACAGAGAAGATACCATATTTTTGGAGTATAAGACGCACCTTTTTCCTCCCTAAAAGTGGCTGAAAATTTGGGTGTGTCTTATACTTCGAATGTAGCTTTTTTTTCCAGCCCTAACTAGGTTCTAATAGATCTTCCCAGCTCTTACGTTGCAGGCTTTTTCATTGTTACTCTCTCCAAAGAATGTTTTTCCAGCCCTAAGTCTTTGCAGAATTTTTTTTCATTGCTCTACTTGCTCTGAATAAGTTGTTTTCTAGCCCTAACCAGGTGCTAACTATCTTCCCAGCTCTTACTGGCTTGCATGCTCTTTCATTGTTACTCTCTCAGAAGGTTTTTTAAGTCCTAACCAGGGGATAAAATAATGTGCTGAAGCTGCTCCGAATAAGTTTTTTTTTAGCCCTAACTAGGTGCTAACGATCTTCCCAGCATTTACTGGCTTGCAGGCTCTTTCATTGTTACTCTCTCAGAAGAAGGTTTTTTTAAGTCCTAACCAGGGGATAAAATAATGTGCTGAAGCTGACCAGACTAAGGATGCTAGCCAGATGAATACCTGGTAGGCAGATTGTTTTCCCCTATTTTCCTCCCCAAAAACTAAGGTGCGTCTTATACTCCGAAAAATACGGTAGGTTACAGCTATGATGTCTCTAAGCAGCAGGAACATGGGAAAGAGCACCCAAGAGAAATGGCTATAGCCTTCCAACTCAAGAAGTGGATGGGTCTCCTCATTTGGCCAGGCTGATCTTTGGACTTCTCTTCCCAGGAGGAAGGAGACCTGGGTGGAGAAGGTGCCCTCTCATTGCGACACGATAGCTATTCACTCAGCCTGGCATCAGTAATAGAATGATTCCTTCTGTTAGGAAGGAGAAACTTCCTAACAGTGAGGACAATTAACCAATTGCCTCCAGAAGTTATAGGTCCGTGATGAGAAACATATGGCATGCGTGCCAGAGGTGGCACGCAGAGCCCTCTCTGTGGGCATGTGCGCCGTTGCCAGCTGCTCTGGTTTCCGATGCACGCCGGCCAGCTGGTCTTCGCAGGCACCGGAGCACCTGAAAACAGCCCAAAAACATCGCTTTCGGGTCGTTTTTTGGACCAAAAAGGGCCAAAAAAACAGGCATGTGCATGCCAGCCAGCTGGTCTTCGGGTGTCCGGTGCTCCGGCGCGCACCCATGCACACGCGTTCCAGTTTGGGCACTCGGTGCCAAAAAGGTTCGTCAACACAGTTATAGGTGCTTCACTTTTTTAACAAAATACTGGACAGCCAATATATCTGAAATGGTATGGGGTTTCCTGCTTGAGCAGGGGGTTGGACTAGAAGACCTCTAAGCTCCCTTCCAGCTCCTATTCTGGTTGGTTGGTTGATCTTGTGTAGGTTGTACAGTTCCTATTGGGCAGAAAATGGGTCAATAATCTTCATGGCTTAGGGGTCTTACCAGGATGAAGTCTTCGTCATTCAGTTGACGTTACAGGTAGGCCCTCGACTTATGACCACAATTGAGCCCTTCATTTCTGTCGCTGAGTGAGACATTTGTTGAGTGTGGTTTTGTCCCATTTTATAACCTTTCTGGCCACACTTGTTAAACGAATCACTGCAGTCGTTAAGAAGTAACACGATTTGTTAAGTGAATCCGGCTTCACCACATTGACTCGGCTTGTCCGAAGGTCACAAATGACCCCGGGACACTAACCGTCGTAAATACGAACCAGTTGCCAACCGCTGAATTTTCATCCTGTGACCACGGGGATGCTACAACAGTCGTAAGTAAAAAACGGTCATAAGTCACTGTTTTCAGTGCCCTTGTAATATCAAACGGTCACTAAGTGAACTCTCTTTCCCTCTCCCTCCCACCAACCCTTGACAGGGAAAGCCACTGGTAAATAAAGAGAGGAAAAACCCTTCTAGCACTGATGATGTTACCTAGTTGGGTCATGAAATGTTTGCAAGAAAACAACCACCCTGAGTCCTCAGGGAGTAGGGCGGCATAGAAGAACCTCAAAATAAAATAAAATAAACCAAATCCAGAGAGCACCAAGGACACCATAAGTCATCGTTGTCCTCTTCCTCTCCATAAACCCCACTCCTTACTGCACTGATGATGTTACCTAGTTGGGTGATGAAGTGTCTACAAGAAAACGACCAAGCTCAAAACAACAAAAAAAGCCCACAGTTCTACCCCGTTACTAATATTCCATTGATAATCTTAAGGAAAAGATGGCCTAAGAATGGGTAGCTGGATCTGATGGACCGCCTAGCCTCCAGAACCATTACACTCCGTTGTAGTTATAGTTTGGATTCCTGTTAAGAGGTCTTTCTGTTTATATGCTCTCTCCAAATCCTTTGTTCCAACAATAGGCAAAGTGGTGGGACACAGTGGTGGGTTCCTACTAGTCAGTTAAAAAAAATTTTTGTTTAACTTTTTTAAAAAAAATTTCTTCTGCGCATGCTCAAAAGCCGAGCTTCTGGAACTGCGCATTAGCTGCTTTTCTACCCCACAGTGAGTCCAAGCAGGGGAGGATGGCTGAGGGAGCGCGTGAGACGCTGAAAGAACGGGCGGCAGGACCTATCTCCATTCCCCTCCCTTCAGCAGTCCGAGAAGCCACGAACGCGCAGTGATGATCCTAGGCATTTTCGCACGTTCGAGGCTTCTCAAGCTACTGAGGGGAGGGGGAACAGGCGGCAGGAGCCTAGGATCATCGAATGGGGAGAAGCATTCAGGCCGGACGGAGCCTCCTAGAAGAACCGCTGCCGCGGTCTTGCTGCTCCCGCTGCGGGGGGCTGCGTTGCGGGTGGGCAATGCCCCCCCCCACTTCTCCGGCCGCTGCCAAGCTCCCGAGGCCCACGCCCACCTGGTCACATGGCTGGCAAGCCACACCCACAAAATAAGCCATGCCCACAGAGTGGTAGTAAAAAAATTAGGAACCCGCCCCTGGTGGGACATCTCTGGATGGTGCAAACTCCACCCTAATCTGCCTTTGAGGTTGTAACCCAAACCATGTTATTTCTCAGCCACTGGCCCAATGCTCTCTATGAATTCCCTCAATCTGAATGTTAAGGTTTCCCTGTCTCGTCTTCTATAAGAGTCTGATCCGGGTGGTGGGGCATCTCTCCTCTTTTCATAATTATAAATGTGTCTGGTTTGGGGGGCTAAAATGATAGCAGGTGCTAAGGACAGGACAGATCTCAGAGTTGGTGTTTCTTTGCTCAGGAGAGAAGGATCTCGAGCCATCTCAGCCCACCCCCTCTGTTGCATTTTTCTGAAGAGGTATCTGTGAGTTATAGAAAGCACTTTTCAAAAAAACTGGTCACCCCAATAGATCTTATTGGCCTGCCTTGTCTCTAGTCTAGAAACTCGTGTGTTTTGTGGCCAGTAAAATATGGAAACTTTGGTCCGATATCTTTTTAATTCCCATGCAGGTGTAACTGAATACTCGCCGTTAATTGGTTCCAGGAGGCGCAATGGGTACCAAAAATGATGAATACCAAACAATTTTTCCCTTAAGGAATAACGTAATGAGTCACAGGGCAGCCGACACTGACAAGTTCTAGCTGGTGTTTTGAGTACCAAACAAAAGATGAGTACCGGGACAAAATGTTCACATCAAAATGTGTTGAGTATCAAATGAATACCAGGACAAAATTTTCACATCCAAATGTGTTGAGTAAGTTTCAAAGCAGTTGAGTACTGAGATACTACTGTATTCCTATCGTTTGGAAAACGACTTTGGAATTACATAAAGAGGTGGATCCACAGGGCTGAGGTTTTTTTTTTAAAAAAACATACTTTTTATGACTTTGTGGGAGCTCTCTGCCCCTGGAAGGAATAAAGGGCCAATTGAGTAAATCAAAAGCATTTTTGTTTACATCTACCAAGAAGATAGGAATATCGACAGGCGTGCTGTAAAAATGGGATTTTTTTTTTAAATACAGGGGTTTGCAAACTCCTCTGTAAGGATTTGACAGGGTTTTGTGGGATCCAGAAACTTTGCAAGGGACTTAAGCATTAAAAACAACGAATACACTCGGCCTTTAAGTTCCTGCCTTGAAGCTACAGGGATTTCCACTGCATTTTTCTGTAAACGTGAGCAGAAAGGGTGGGGCTCATCAGCTGACATTCAGGAGCCCCATCCCTCGTAATTCGGGGTTCTGGGAATTTTTAAAATTAAACCGGCTCTATAGCCTGAAAAACTTTCAAAATTTATGCTCTAGAACAGTGTTTCTCACCCTGGGAAACTTTTAAGAAGTGTAGATATCAATTCCCAGAATTCCTCTGGCTAGAGAATTCTGGGAGCTGAAGTCCACAAATTTAAGTTGCATCCAACCCCATGAATGAGAGCATGCCAGGCCCCCGGTCCACTTTCTCCCTGAGTTTGCCAAAATTCATATTTACTGTGTCTTTTGCCTTCCATCTTCCCCAACATCAGGGTCTTCCCCAAGGAGATCTCTCTTCTCATTTGGTGGCCAAAATATTTCAGTTTCAGCATCCATCCTTCCAGGTTGATTTCCTTTAGGATCCACTGATTGGATCTCCTTGCACTCTCAAGAGCCTTCTTCAACACCACAATTGGAAAGCATTGATTCTTCGGCTCTCAACCTTCCTTATAATCCAACTCTTGCAGCCATACATTACTACTGGGAAAACCAAAGCTTTGATCTTACACAAATCTTAAAAAGGTTTAGCTAAAGTTGAGAAACACTCCTCTAGAATATTGGCTGCAGCAAGCTGAACGGCTTCCTTAATGCTGCAAAGAGATGGTGGGGAATACAGCAGTTTACGGATACATTACAGGATATTAATTTTCACAATTCAGTCATATGCCATAAAGACTATATCGGGTCTCCAAACTTGACAACTTTGAAACTTGTGGACTTCAACTCCCAAAATAGCATGGCTGGCTGGGGAATTCTGGGAGTTGAAGTCCAGAAGCCTTAAAAGTTGCCGAGTTTGGTGATCCCTGGATTACATGGAAAACGTGGATTAAAGCTTACTCACCCATGAGCAGCACGTAATTTTACAAGCTGGGTTCGTCACATGATGTCATATTTCAGTAGAGCTTGGTTGGCACGCCAGGCCAAGGCCATTAAAATGGTTTACAAATGAACGTTGGCTCACACATTTTCGTTAAGCCAAAAGCAAACCATCGTGGCTTAGAAGAATTTTTTTTAAATGATTGGAAGGGTAAATAGGTAACTTAAGGAAAGAATGAGGTTCTTCGGCAGAAGGATAACCATGGCTGATTAGCTGGAATGGGAAAAACGCCTCATTTTAATTGTAAGTTGGCACAGATGCCAATTGCTTTGATCGCCATTGAGTTGACTATTATGATGGTTTCCATCTGTCTTCCGTTTATATGTATAGATAATCCTCAATTTACGACTGTAATGGAATCCAGTCTGTCATATTTGTAAGTCAGGACCTCCCTGATACTATAGGTCAGTGATGGCGAACCTTTTTTTCTTCGGGTGCCGAAATAGTGCGTGCATGCGCTATTGCACATGCGTGCGTGCCCACACCCATAATTCAAAGCCCCCCACTTGCCTCACCCCCCTGTGCATGCGTGCATGACCCCCCCACACTCCCCCGTTTCCCGACTTCCAGTGGGCCCAGTAGGCCCATTTTTTGCCCTCCCCAGGCTCCAGAGGCTTTCTTAGAGTTGGGGAGGGCGAAAACGCTCCCCCCGCCACCCTGGAGGCCCTCCGGAGGCCAAAATCACCCTCCCAGAGCCTCCACGCAAGCCAAAAATCAGCTGGCGTGCACGCACATGCGCACTGGAGCTGAGCTAGGGCAATGGCTCACGTGCCGGCAGATATGGCTCCGCGTGCCACCTGTGGCACCCGTGCCATAGGTTCGCCATCACTGCTATAGGTAGTCCTCGACTTACGACAATTGAAACCAGAACTTCTGTCCCTAAGGAAAAGAGTCGTTAAGTAAATCATACCCGATTTCACGACCTTTTTTGCCATGGTTAAGCAAATCACTGTTGTTGTTAAATGAATCATGCAGTCATTAAGTGAATCTGGCTTCCTCCAAGCCAGCTGGAAAGGACATATAAATGACAATCACATGACTCCGGGACACTGCAACCACCATAAATACATGCGGGTTGACAAGTGCCCGAGTTTTGATCACGTGACTGTGGGGATGGTGCAAGAGTTTTAACTATGAGGATTGGTTATAAGTCATTCTTATAGTGCCACTGTATGTTGAGGGCTACCTGTATTGTGGTACAGTATCTGCATATTTTTTTTAAAGGCACACTCCTTTCCAAGCACAGATCTTGAACGTAAAAGAGTATTTGAATTGAAATTATTAATGGGAAAAAGCTTGCTAATGTTTTAAAACGAAAAGGCTGTTTAGTGCAGGATCATAGTTGCAAAACCTTTTGGGATCCTTTGCTATTCCTATCTCATAATTCCACCACCATACCTATATGTTTGAAATAACGCTGAATAACCACACTTCATAATTAGCTGAATGGATCAAATTACTTTCCCCATCTTGAATAGCTCCAACTAAGAATGAGAATGCTTCTGGATACAATAAACAAATAAACAAATAAACAAATAATATATATATATATATATATATATATATATATATATATATATATATATATATATATATATATATATATATATATATATATATATATATATATATATATATATATATATATATATATATATATACATACATACATACATACATACATACATACATATATATACACACACACACATACATACAAACATACATACATATATATATTGCAAAATATATAAACAGTGAATTTGAGAGTGGATCTGCAGACTGAAATGCTGGA
The DNA here is from genome assembly GCA_023053685.1 of Diadophis punctatus similis. Taxonomy (NCBI): domain Eukaryota; kingdom Metazoa; phylum Chordata; class Lepidosauria; order Squamata; family Dipsadidae; genus Diadophis; species Diadophis punctatus. Next base: position 2,186,329 of record JALIGW010000054.1, on the reverse strand, counting down.
GTTGCCATATTTGGCATTTTCTCAAGTTGGCGCAGAGACAAAATGGCTGTAGAAATCTGACCACATACACACCCAGCAGTGGCACTGGTGATTTGTGTGTTGACATTTGTAATGTCAAATCCTTTCCTCTCTTAATATTGAACCCATCTTTCCTTCTGCAAAAAATTCAGCTTCTTCTTTTTTAAAGAGATTTTCCATTCGAACAAATGAAGCACCCATTGTAGTTTTGAGTTGAAAGTTATCTTGGAAAGAGTAACAAAGACGTTTCTTGTATATTTCCCATGGCTTTTCATTTCGCCACTGAAACTCTAGGCAAGGGAAGGTGGTATACAGGTAGTATACAATATACAGGTAGTCCTCAGCTTATGACCCTAATTGAACCCAAAATTTCGGTTGCTAAGTGAGTGAGACCGCTGTTACCCGAGCTTTGCCCCATTTTATGACCTTTCTGGCTACATTTGTGAAGTGAATCACTGCAGTTGTAAGGTTAGTGACACAGTTGTTAAGTTAAATCTGTCTTCCCTCATTGAACTTCGCTTGTCAGGAGGTCACAAAAGGTGATCACATGACCCCGGGAATGTGCGACCGTCATAAATACATGCCAGTTGCCAAGCGTCTGAATTTTGATCATGTGACTACGGGGATACTGCAATGGTTGTAAGTGTAGAAAATTGATATAAACCACTTTTTTCAGTACTGTTGTAACCTTGAATGGTCACTAAAATGATGGTTGTAAATAGAGGACTTCCTGCACTGAATTAAATTATTTCCTTGATCCACATAATATGTATATTCACTGGTGACTAACCAGTCTATGTGGGAACAACACACTAAATCCCCCCAAATCTAACCGAGATTAACCTTAACCAAATTAATTTTGGGGGTAAATTACTTCCTTGAACAGGATATTATTACTAGATTTGTGTCGGGAGTATTGAAGAACTTCTGGGTTGAAAGAATTTGCTGGTGACATCATCACTGTCTGGGGGACACCCAGATGGGGGCTCTTTTCATGTCCCCGTTAAGTTGCCCACCAAAGTGGCACCCATCTATTTTCTTGAGGTCGCCCGCTTTCGAACTGCTGGGTTGGCGGGAGCTGGAGTGAGTGATGGGAACTCGCCCGCCACATGGCAGCAACCGGGTCTCGAACGCGAACCTGCCAATTGGCAGCCCAGCATCATAGCCATGTGAGCCACTGTGCTCCTATTGAATTAAATAAATACATTGGGCGAATCTAGCCACCGGTTTTCCTTTTGGTTTGATGTTTGACTTAATTCCTGAAGGAGGGATTTTACAACTGCCAAACTGCTACATTGGCATGGCAGCTGGGTCAAAAAAGTCAAGAGAAAAAAAAATTCTAGAAGAAAAGATAACTTTAGGAAACATTTACTTTAGCTCTCTTCATACATTCCTCACCACATCTGATGGCTTCAAATGGCGTTTTTTTTTCAAACTTGGCCACTTTAAGATGGGTGGACTTCAACTCCCAGAATTCCCCAGCCGGCCATGTCAGTCTGGCTTTAGGCTGGTTGCCGGCTAGGGAATTCTGGGAGTTGAAGTCCAACCATCTTAAAAGTGGCCAAGCTTGAAAAACTTTGGCTTAAAATGAGGCAGCACACAAGGGCCCCATCCTGGCCTTCTCCAATATGTCCCTCTCACTCATGGTTTCAGATCCTGCCGTTGGGGACATTTCAAATCATGTTCAGCTGAGGTGACAAATCACCTCAGAACTGCAGATTATATTGCCTCATGTTCAACTGAACGCAAATCGTGTGTTCTTTTCCCAAACCTCGGTCACACAAGATCAGCCTGCTCATTGGGTTAATCCGTTATCGGTGTTTACACAATGCAAGTGAGCCCTAAGCTTAATACAGACAGTCCTCGACTTACAACCGCAATTGAGCCCAAACTTTCTGTTGCTAAGCGAGACATAGATAAGTGACTTTGGCCCCACTTTACGACTTTTCTCGCCACAGCGGTTCAGTGAATCTCTGCAGTTGTCCAGTTAATGACACGGTTGTTAAGTGAATCTGGCTCCCCCCCCATTGACGTTGCTTGTCAGAAGGTCGCAAAAGGGGATCACGTGACCCCGGGACGCTGCATCTGTCATAAATGTGAGTCAGTTGTCAAGAGCCCAAATTTTGATCATGTGACCGAGGGGATGCAGCAACGGTCGTAAGTGTGAAATACGGTCATAAGTCACTTTTCTCGGCGTCATTTCGAATGGTCACTAAACGAACTGGTTGTAAGTCGAGGACTGCCTGTACTATAAAGCAGATTGAGGCACACACACCAAGACCAACCATGGTTAAAACCAACCAAGGTTAGAGACAGCATGCGGGGCAACCTGGCAGGGTTTGAAATGAGTTTAGGCAACAGAAGAGTGGACATCAACAGACAAAGCTCTGCTTTTTTCCCCAATTTTAATTTTTTTTAAAATTGATGTTTTCAACTGGCACGGCGGGTGCGCTGCATCGAAAGCAGATGGCTCTGTTCTTTGTGAAGGAAGTTTATTATTTTGCATTTGCGACTGTACATGGAACACACAAAATAAAATTTAATATAAAATAAAACAAGAGAGGGCCCGATTACTAGATGGGGCAGCAGAGGTACAAATCCAAGTTTCTTTGGGTGAACCATCTTTCCCAAATCATGAATTGATTGTTCTGGCTTTCATTTGCCTGGTAAGCTTAGCTACCTTGGATGACCAGACGGGAAGCTCTAAATTGTCTCAAAATTGGCAAATGTTCAGACAGGTGGACTTCAACTTCCAGAATCCCCCAGCCAGCCATGCTGGCTGGGGAATTCTGGGAGTTGAAGTCCACCTATCTGAAAGTTTGAGACACGCTGGTCTAAAAACTTGTTTTCCAACTCTTTTATGAGAACTTACACAGTATTTAAATGCCACCAGCCTAAGCAAACGTCTCCCTTTTCCTTCCCTCACACCCCCGGGAATGTTCGTTTAACAAACTCAAATACTTTTGTGTTAGTAATACTTGCACTTAAAGGCTGTTAGATAGGCCCGGGCATGCAGGCCAAGTTACCCACGCCATCAAGTATAAAACAGCTTTCCTTTCACATTTGTGTGCATCTGCGTGGGTTCACAACGCAGAGACTCGTCCTATGTGGAAAATGGAAACTGGTGTGTAGATGCAATTAGCAGAAGGCGGTTGTATTCTTAAGACACACAAAGAACGCAGCCAAGTTAGGGATTTCAGACACAACAGTCAAGATGGATGGCAAGCCGAACCGTCTCCATTTTACACACGGCAGTTCTCCAAAGTCTGCAAACTGCAAACTTTAAAAGGAGGCTGAAAGATTGCAAGCTGCTTTTTTTTCCCCTGCCAATCAGTTGCAGAGAGTCTGCTGAAATTAATGCTATTTTCCCAGAAACACTTCTGAATTTTGGAAAAAAAAAATCCCCCCATCCTAGTTTTCTTTCGAAGCTCACATTTTTCATCTCGTAACGACAGCGGCCAACTTTTCGCTTCACGGGAGATCTATATCATATATTTCAACCGATTTGGGGAAGAAAAAAACCCAAAACTTTTAACTCTTATTTCCTATTCTTTCAGCCCCCCAAAAATAAAGGAAGATGAGTAATACTTATTCGGTAGAGGGGCTGGAAGGTTTTGAATCCTCAGACCCCCCCCCCCGCAGCCCCTTTACACCGGCGTTCAAACCGGGCAGGGTTTGTGCAATGAAAGCGAAAAATGTCATCCTGCAAAACACAAAAGGAGCCTTGAACCCCGGTTGAGGGAGTTGGGTTAATACTGGTTGTAGCTTTTGAGAGCTGCACCCGGAGCCAAGGAGAAAGTCGCAAACAAGCTTCTGTACAACTTTGAGGCTCGAAGCCTGGCCGTTTTAAGAGAAACGAAACGAAACAAGAACCAAAAAAAAAAACTTGCTGTCCCACATTCTCACAGTAGCTGGCTGGTCCGGGTAAACTTTCCATCCGGTGCCATCCCGGCGGCCTCCGTTCCCAGCCGCTGCTACTTCCTACAGGTGTGCAGGCAGCCGGGCCCTCCTCACCTGGATGATGTACAGAGCACAAAGCAAACTTGGCAACAAAACGGGAGAAAAAAAATCTGCTGGCGGTACTTGCAGGAGTCCGCAGCAGAGCTCGGGGCCCTGAATCGGCTGTGGCTGCTCCCCTCAGAGGCATTTTCAGCAGAACTATAAGGAGGAGGAAGGGGATTTAGAGTCAGAAACAATTCCACAAGAAAGCCTCTTTTGCTGAATGGAAGGGGGGGGTGGCACACATGCACTGAGAGGGTGTTGGGGGGGGGGTTCCTTGCAGAATGCTGGGCTTGTAGTTCAGTTGTGGTGAAGCAAAAGGATGGAATTCAGGATGGAGGCATGAAGTTAGTCAGTGGCTGGATCCTTCCTTCCTTCCTTCCTTCCTTCCTTCCTTCCTTCCTTCCTTCCTTCCCTTCCTTCCTTTCCTTCCTTCCTTCCTTCCCATCTCTCTGCCTTCTTCCTTTCCCCCCTCCTTTCCCTCTCCCTATCTTCCTTCCTTCCTTCCTTCCTTCCTTCCTTCCTTCCCATCTCTCTGCCTTCTTCCTTTCCCCCCTCCTTTCCCTCTCCCTCTCCCTATCTTCCTTCCTTCCTTCCTTCTTTCCTTCCTTCTTTCTATTCTCCCTTTATAACTTCATAATTCAAGGCAGTGAACATATCCCAAAAAAGAGCCCAGGTGGCGCAGCAGTTAGAGTGCAGTACTGCAGGCCACTTTAGCTGACTGTGATCCGCAGGTCAGCGGTTCAAATCTCACCAGGCTCAAGGTTGACTCAGCCTTCCATCCTTCCGAGGTAGGTAAAATGAGGACCCAGATTGTTGGGGGCAATATAAATATACATTGCTTAATGGTGTAAACCGCTTAGAGAGTACTTGCACTTTGAGGTGGTATATAAATCTCACAAAAATAAATTGTGGTGGCTCAATTGTGGTTGTAAACGAAGGACTACCTCTGTTTTTGTCTTAGGAGTTGAGATAAGCACTGGATGGAGAAATTCTCATTGATGTCACTCATTTGTCCCTTCAATATGTATTTATTTTTTCTCCTTGTTTTCTTTGCACAAAGAATAAAGTGGCTTCAGAATAATGCGGTAGCAATAGCACTTAGACCAGGGGTCTTCAAACTTGGCAACTTTAAGACTTGTGGACTTCAACATAGCTGTTGAAGCATAGTTGGCTGGAGAATTCTGGGAGTTGAAGTCCACAAGTCTTAAAGTTGCCAAGTTTGGGGACCCCTGGCTTAGAGAATGAGGTGGTATATAAGTCTCACAAATAATAAATAAATAAATAAATAAATAAATAAATAAATAAATAAATAAATAAATAAATAAATAAATAAATAAATAAATAAATAAATAAAGCAATCAATAAATAGAAATAAATAGAAATAAATAAATAAATAAATAAATAAATATAAATAAGTAAGTAAGTAAGTAAGTAAGTCCTTCCCCCTCCTATTTTCCCCACAACAAAATCCTGTGAGGTGAGTTGAACTGAAAGAGATTGACTGACCCAAAGTTAACCAGCTGGGCTTTATGCCTAAAGTGCGACTATAATTCACCATCTCCTAGTGATTGGTCCAAAGTCACCCAGCTGGCTTTCGTGCCTAAGGCCTGAACTACAACTCATGGTCTCCTGGTGAGTGGCCCAAAGTCACCCAGCTGGCTTGCATGCCCAAGGTGGGACTAGAATTCACCGTCTCCTGGTTTCTAGACCAACACCTTAACCATTACCCCAAACTGGCTCGATGAATGAAGTTCAATGAAGCTGTGATCCTTGCTACTGAAATTGCAATCTAGCTGTGACGTGCCCTTGGCTGAAATTATATTCATGACATACTGAGGCCATCCCAACAAGGTGATTCACAATTCTCCCTTGTTTAGGAGCCCTCAAAATGTCACCAAGGAACATCCAAGCATTTCCGGTAAAAAGTCCTATTGTAATACAGCCCGCAGATACACCTGCCTGCAGATATCAGCCAACTCTGGAGAATTTGGATGCTACTAGCATTGGTACATCAATACTGTGCAGTTTTCTCTCTCTAAAAATTAAGGTGTGGCTTCTCAGTCATAGCTTCACAGCAGGCTAATATTTACATGGACTTCTCCGATTTCTTTTTTATCCATTTTTTAAAGATTGAAAAACAAAACTGACTGCCTAATTCAATAGAGCAGGGCTGTCAAACCCGCGGCCCGTGGACTGGATGCGTCACGTGCTGGCCACGCCTACACCCAGTTTAGCAAAGGGGGGGGGGAAGTCCCCATACATCACGTGACACTGCCATAACGTGAGTTTGACACCCCTGCAATAGAGGAATGGAGGTCCTGAGGACTGGGGAGGTGGGTTTGTTCTTTTTAATTTCGATTCTTCTGTCAAAACCGTAATGGCACCGTGGTTAGAATGCAGTATTGCAGGCTGACTCCGCCCACTGCCAGGAGTTCGATCCTGAACGGCTCAAGGTTGATTCAGCCTTCTATCCTTGCGCAGTCGGTAAAATGAGGACTCAGATTGTTGGGGGCAAGAGGCTGACTCTGTAAACCCTCTAAGAGAGGGCTGTAAAGCACTGTGAAGCGGTGTATAAGTCTAAGTCGGGGTCCCCAAACTTGGCAACTTTAAGACTTGTAGACTTCAACTCCCAGAATTCTCCAGCCAGCATAGAATTCTGGGAGTTAAAGTCCACAAGTCTTAAAGTTGCCAAGTTTGAAGACCTCTGGTCTAAGTGCTATTGCTACCGCATTATTCTGAAGCCACTTTATTCTTTGTGCAAAGAAAGCAAGGAGAAAAATAAATAAATATTGAAGGGACAAATGAGTGACATCAATGAGAATTTCTCCATCCAGTGCTTATCTCGACTCCTAAGACAGAGGTAGTCCTTCGTTTACAACCACAATTGAGCCCAAAATTTGTGTTGCTAAGTGAAACATTTGTTATGTGAATTTTGCCCCATTTTACGACTTTTCTTGCCGCAGCTGTTAAGTGAATCACTGCAGTCGTTAAATGAGTGGCATGGTTGTTAAGTGAATCCGGCTTCCCCATTGACTTCGTTTGTCACGAGGTCGCAAAAGAGGATCACGTGACCCCGGGACATTGCGACCATCATAAATATGAGTCAGTTGCCAAGCATCTGAATTTTAATCACATGATTATGGGGGTGCTGCAATGGTCGTAAGTGTGAAAAATGGTCACAAGTCACTTTTTCCAGTACCATTCTAACTGAACAGTCACTAAATGAACTGTTGTAAGTCGAGGACTACCTATTACAACCGTCCGTTTATAACAGTTCGAACGCTGAACACAATAGCATTGAAAAAAGTGACTTATGACCATTTTTCACACTTATTTATTTATTTATTTATTTATTTATTTTGATGGATTTCTATGCCGCCCAATCCCTAGGGACTCAGGGCGGCTCACAACATGTTCGATCCATTACAAAATAAAAGCTATCATTAAAATATAAGACAATACAAAATGCAATAGTTAAAATACAGAGAATACAAAAGTTAAAAGAGTATCTCATTCACCCCGCTTTCCGGAAGGCCAGTAGGGTGGGGATGGTCCTGATCTCTGGAGGGAGCTGGTTCCAAAGGGAGGGGGCTCCCACAGAGAAGGCTCTCCCCCTCGGCCCCGCCAACCGGCATTGCTTGGTCGATGGGACCTGGAGGAGGCCCACTCTGTGGGACCTAACCGGTCGTAGGGAGGTATGCGGCAGGATGCGGTCCCGAAGGTAACCTGGCCCTGAGCCATGTAGGGCTTTAAAGGTTAAAACCAACACCTTAAATTGGATCCGGAGACTAATGGGCAACCAATGCAGCTGGCGGAGGATTGGTGTTACGTGGGTGTATCTAGGCACACCCACCACAGCTCGCGCAGCTGCATTTTGCACCAATTGCAGTCGCCGGACACTCTTCAAGGGTAGCCCCATGTAGAGCGCATTGCAGTAATCCAGCCGTGAGGTGACAAGGGCATGAGCGACCGTGAGAAGTGCCTCCTTCTCCAAGTAGGGTCGCAATTGGTGCACCAGACGTACTTGTGCAAAGGTCCCCCTAGCCACAGCTGAAAGATGTTGCTCCAATTTTAGCTGTGGGTCTAGGAGGACACCCAAATTGCGGACCCGTTCTGAGGGGGCTAATTTCTCCCCCCCGAGAACCAAGGAGGGACAATTGGTCGAGTCCTTAGGAGGCAATATCCACAGCCACTCAGTCTTGTCAGGGTTAAGCTTTAGCCGGTTCTTCCCCATCCAGACCCTAACTTACAACCATTGCAGCATCCCCATGGTCACAAGATCAAAGTTCAGATGCTTGGCAACTCATATTTATGACGGCTGCAGTGTCCCGAGGTCATGTGATCCCCTTTTGTGACCTTCCGACAAGCAAAGTCAATGGGGAAGCCAGATTTACTTAACAACCATGTTCCTAATTTAACGACTGCAGTGATTCGCTTAACAATTGCGGTAAGAAAAGTCCTAAAATGGGGCAAAACTCACTTAACAACTGTCTCGCTTAACAACATAATTTGAGCTCAATTGTGGTTGTAAATCAAGGACAGCCTGTTTCAGGGTCATAGGTCACATCTAGGCTGGCCCTCAAGGCATGAAGACTGCTTACCTTCCAGCGATTTCCACATTCGTTACACACCACAAAGGTTGTCATTGGCTCATCCGAACTCCGGGTTTGCACCTGTGGGAATCAAACACAGGAGAAGCCTCAGCCAGGTTGCAGATTGTCACGATGTGAACATTGCCAGTTGAGCATCTCTACTATTTCTAGGTTTACTGTATTTTCTAATCAAGCAGACATGTGACATGTATTATTGCGCATGTGTGCATTCCAGGAGTCTCCTCCTTCCTTCTTCTCCTGTGAGCTTCGCCCGAGGCAGACGTGATTTCTTAGCTGAGACAATGTAGCTTAATAACGTTTATATTCTTTTGTTACTTTTGTACTAAAATAAATATTTTGTTAATTAGAATTGAATCTCGGTTTTATTTTCTAAGTAAGAATGACTTCAAGGAAGCAAGATCCTATATCGCCTCTTTGATAGGAATAATTTCCTATCCGTCACAGATTTCCAAAACTGTCAAATCGCCCATTGAAGTTTAGTGTGAGTGCCAAAGCAGAAGCCCCAGAAGAACATCTGGCCCCTTTAATGTGCAGAAGAGATGCTGGTGACCATCTGGATGGCCCTTTTTCATGTTGCTGCCCTGACAAGAGGCCTTTTGAAATGCTCCACTAAGAGAACAGACGAGTTTAGCAACAAGGATGATGAGGGGACTAGAGGCTAAAACACACGATGAACGGTTGCAGGAACTGGGCATGGCTAGTCTAGTGAAGAGAAGGACCAGGGGAGACATGAGAACAGTCTTCCGATATCTCAGGGCTTCCACAAAGAAGAGGGGGTCAAACTATTCTCCAAAGCACCTGAGGGTAGAACAAGAAGCAATGGGTGGAAACCAGGGGAGGGTTCCAGTTACCTTTGCTACCGGTGAGCATCGTGACATTTCACATACACGCGCATGTCCCATTGCGTGATTTCACTTCCGTGCATGCTCAGAAGGACGTTTCAGGCCGAAATACAGCTTGAGGTGCTCAGCTGTGCTTCGGATGAAGAAATAAAGGTCAGCATTAACCCGGGGGCGGGTGGGAGGGCTTTTTTTCAAATCAGAGGACGAGGAGAAGCCACCCAAACCCGAAACAAATCGCCAAAAATTCCGATAAAAATTACATCACAAGTGGGCCGCTACCGGTGCACACGTAGTGGTCCGCACCGGTAGGAACCCACCCCTGATGGAAACTAATCAAGGAGAGAAGCAACCTGGAACTAAGGAGAAATTTCCTGACAGTGAGAACAATTCATCAGTGGAACAAATTGTCTCCAGAAGTTGTGAATGCTCCAATACTAGAAGTTTTTAGGAAAAGATTGGAATATTTGTTTGAAATGGTATAGGGCAGTGATGGCGAACCTTTTTTGGTTCGCGTGCCAAAAGGGGGGGGGGAATGTGGGGGATCACGTGTGTGCGTGCCCACACTCATAATTCCATGCACCCCCGCACATGCACGCATGATCCCCCTGCTCCCAGCATGCAATGGCACACCCATTTTTCGCTCTCCCCAGGCTCCAGAGCCTTTCTAGGAGCCTGGGGAGGGTGAAAACGGCCTTCCCCACCCCCTCTGGAGGCTGGAAACAGCCTGTTTCCCGACTCCCAGTGGGCCCAGAAGGCCCGAAAATCAGCCGGCTGGTGCACATATGCACGCTGGACCTGAGCTCGCGTGCCCACCGATATGGCTCCGCGTGCCACTTGTGGCACCCGTGCCATAGGTTCGCCATCATGGGAATAGGGTTTCCTGCCTGAGCAGGGGGTTGGACTAGAAGACCTCCAAGGTCTCTTCCAACACTGTTATTCTATTCTGATATGTTTTTCAACATTTGTAGACCGCCCGGAGCGCCCTCCAGGGAATGGAGATTTTAACGGTTTTAAATATGAGAAATGAAAGCAACGAAAGCCTCACCTGTGTGTAGGTGCAGTTCTTTTTCTTGCACTTGCCACAAGTGAAAAGGTCTGTCTGGGTCCCTCCGGTTTTGGCCATCTGATGCTCCCGGATGGCTTCCTTGGTCATGGCTTTGCGGATCTCTTTCAGTTCATTGCTGGCCATTTCCTGTCCAGGAAAGAACACAAAGGGTCACTTCACTACACGGCAGGGAAAAAACATGGCAGCAACCTCTGAAGCTGGAACACAGAAACACTTTAAACATATTGCTTAATTCAACATAGAATCATAGAATCGTAGGACTGGAAGGGACCTTGGAGGTCTTCTAGTCCAACCCTCTGCTCAGGCAGGTAACCCCATACCATTTCAGACACATGGCTGTCCAGTCTCTTCTTCAAAGCTTCCAGTGATGGAGCACCCACAACTTCTGGAGGCAAGCAGTTCCACTGGTTAATTGTTCTCACTGTCAGGAAATTTCTCCTTAGTTCTAGGTTGGATCTCTCTTTATCAAGCTTCCATCCACTGTTTCTTGTCCTGCCTTCAGGTGCTTTGGAGAGTAGGTCAATGCTCTCTTCTCTGTGATAGCCCTTCAAGTATAATGGTACTTTGGTACTCATCCTTAATTGGTTCCGGGAGGCGTGATGAGTACCAAAAACGATGAGTACCAAACAAATTTCATCCATCAGGAGCAATATAGTGAGTCACAAGGCAGCCGACAGCGGTAAATTCTAACTTGTGAGTTGAGTATCAAACAAATGATGAGTACCAGGACAAAATTTTCATGTCAAAATGCACCGAGTATCAAATTCAACAAGTTTCAAAGCTGTTGAGTACCACGGTACCACTGTACTGGAAGTGGGTTAACATGTCCCTCCCTTTAATCCTTCTCTAAGATAGGTTAGACCAGGGATCTCCAAACGTGGCAACTTTAAGACTTCTGGACTTCAACTCCCAGAATTCCACAGCCAAATAGCAATAGCACTTAGACGTCACAGTGCTTTGCAGCCCTCTCTGGGCAGGTTATAATGGCAGCATCTGGGTCCTTATTTTACTCACCGCAGAAAGATGGAAGCCTGAGTCAATTTTGAGCCAGTGAGGATTGAACTCCAGGCTGTGGGCAGAGTCAGCCTGCAATACTGCATTCTAACCATGGTGCCATCATGTTTTTAAACAAGAATGGAAATTAAAAAGAGGAGAGAGTCCTCCCCACCTCCCCAATTTCCAAGACATCCAGTCCTCTACTGAATTAGGCAACCAGGGATTCTGGGAGTTGAATTTAATTTAATTTAATTTAATAGATTTGTATGCCGCCCAACTCCCGAGGGACTCTGGGCGGCTGACAACATATAAAATCATTGTTACATATAAAAAACATATAATTAAAAATTATAAAAATTAAAAAACATCTGACATTCATAACCAAGGGGGGAGAGCCAAATATAATCTGATTAGTCTCACTTTCACCCCGCCTGCCGGAAGAGCCACGTTTTTATTGCTTTACGGAAGGCCAGCAGGGTGGGGATGGTCCTGATCTCTGGAGGGAGTTGGTTCCAAAGGGAGGGAGCTCCCACAGAGAAGGCTCTCCCCCTCGGCCCCGCCAACCGGCATTGCTTGGTCGATGGGACCTGGAGGAGGCCAACTCTGTGGGCCCTAACCGGTTGTAGGGAGGTATGCGGCAGGATGCGGTCCCGAAGGTAACCTGGCCCTGAGCCATGTAGGGCTTTAAAGGTCAAAACCAACACCTTAAATTGGGTCCGGAGACTAATGGGCAACCAATGCAGCTGACGGAGAATGGGTGTTACGTGGGTGTACCTAGGCACACCCACCACAGCTCACGCAGCTGTATTTTGCACCAATTGCTCCGGATACTCTTCAAGGGTAGCCCCATGTAGAGCGCGTTGCAGTAATCCAGCCGTGAGGTGATAAGGGCGTGAGTGACTGTGAGAAGTGCCTCCCTCTCCAAGTAGGGTGGCAATTGGTGCACCAGGCGAACCTGTGCAAAGGTCCCCCTAGCCACAGCTGAAAGATGTTGCTCCAATTTTAGCTGTGGATCTAGAAGGACACCCAAATTGCGGATCCGTTCTGAGGGAGTTAATTTCTCCCCCCCAAGAACCAAGGAGGGACAATTGACACAATCCTTGGGAGGCAATATCCATAGCCACTCAGTCTTGTCAGGGTTGAGTTTTAGCCGGTACATCCCCATCCAAACCCTAACATCGTCCAGGCAGCGGCCCATTACGTCCACGGCTTCCCTGAATTGAGATGGGGTGGAGATGTACAACTGGGTATCATCAGCATACTGCTGATACCTCACCCCGTGTCGTCGGATGATCTCCGGATGAAGTCCACAAGTCATAAAGATAACAAGTTTGGAGAGCCCTGGCTAGACATACCTAGCTCCAGTGGTGGGTTCCTACCAGTACGGTCCACTCTATAGCACCGGTAGCGGCCTGCTGATGATGTCACAGTGCCGGTGCGGTCGGTTGCCGGTGCCTGGACGCCGCCATTTTTTAAAAAAAAAATACTTTTTTTTTTAAAAAAATCTTCTGCGCATGCCCAGAAGCCGAGTTTCCGGCACTGCGCATGCGCTGCCTTCCTACCCCACAGTGAGTCCAAGCAGGGGAGGATGGCTGAAGGAGCGCGTGAGACGCTGAAAGAACGGGCGGCAGGAGCTATCTCCATTCCCCTCCCTTCAGCAGTCCGAGAAGCCACGAACACACGGTGATGATCCTAGGCATTTTCGCACGTTTGAGGCTTCTCGAGCTGCTGAGGGGAGGGGGAATGGGCGGCAGGACCTATCTCAGTTCCCCTCCCTTCAGCAGTCCGAGAAGCCACGCCCACCCGGTCACATGGCTAGCAAGCCACACCCACAAAATAAGCCACGCCCACAGAGTGGTAGTAAAAAGATTAGGAACCCGCCCCTGCCTAGCTCCCATAAGCAATGACAGTTCTGATCTCCAACTACCTAAACGACTGGCCAGGATTGGCTTATCTCAGCCCCTGCAGATCTGAATAACTGCAAAGATCATCAGATATTGACAAGAGCCACGCCTTCCGGTCCTTTAGCCCTTCTTATGGATGTTTTTATATGGTTTTACTGCATTGTATGGATTGTATTTTAACCACTCTGGCTTTTTTTTGGTAATGCAGATGTGATCGCATCGGAAGTGTTGCAGATAGATGAAATAAACAAACCAACGGAATGCCTAATACAGTGTTTCTCAACCTTGGCAACCTTACGACCAGTCCTCGCCTTTATGACCATTGCAGCATCCCTACAGACACATGATCAAGATGCTTTAACAGGTCCAGATTCGAAGGGTTTGGCAATCGCAGGGGTGGATTCCACTTAGCTTAGCCACCGGTTCGCATTGCGACGTTTCTCGCGTGCGCGCTAGCTCCGATCGCGCGCGTACCCTTGTGCGATTTGGCTTCCGCGCATGCTCAGAAGCAGGAATGAGCCCGAAACACAGCTGAGGAGCTCATCAGTTGTGCTTCGGGCGAAGAAATAAAGGTCAGAATTCACCCACAGGCGGGCGGGCGGGCTCTTTTTCAAGCCGCGGAAGGGGAAAAATGCACACAAAATCCCCAAAAAAGATGGCGGCGTGCACGGACCGGCACCAACAGTGACGTCACCAGCGGGTCGCTACCGGTTCGGGTGATCTGGTCTGAACCGTGAGGAACCCACCCCTGGGCAATCGGTATATATTTAGAATAACTGCAGCCACTTGCGAACTTCCAAGGGAATCAATGGGGAAAAGCACATTCTCTTTAACGACCACAACAAAAAATGGTCATAAAAATTCATTGAACATTTACACTGCTTAGCGACAAGACGTTCCGATTCCACTTGTGGTCACGAACAGAAGTTAGTTGAAAGATAGGCAGGTCTATAAATGTTCTAAATAAATCAATAAACAAACGCGGGGGCCTTTTTAAAAACAAAGTGGGCACCTCAGCCCTAGATACAGGCAGTCCTCGACTTACAACGGTTCATTTAGTGACCGTTCCAAGCTACAGCAGCACTGAAAAAAAGTGACTTAGGACCGTTTTTCACAGTTATGACCGTTCCGGCATCCCCGGGGTCCCGTGATCAAAATTCAGACGCTTGGCAAACTGACTCGTATTTATGACGGTCGCAGTGTCCTGGGGTCATGTGATCCTCTTTTGCGACTTTCTGACAACGGGGGTAGCCAGATTCACTTAACAACTGGGTGGCTAACTTATCCTCTGCAGTGATTCACTTAACAACTGAGGCAAGAAAGGTCATGAAATGGGGCAAAGCTCACTTAACCGATGTCTCATTTGATAACAGACATTTTGGACCCCACTGTGGCCGTACGTTGAGGACTACCTGTTCCTGCACAGCAAAAGAATGGAATGGATCCAATCCAGATGCTTTAGCCTCCCCAGGTCTCCCCGTCTCACCTCTGAGGTCATCACTGCTATTTGTTCGGGGGTGATCACTCCGCACAAGACGTTCTTCCGGAGGTCAGGGTTCTTGGAGTCCTTGAGGTTGGAGAGGCGGCTCCTGATCCGATTTTTGTACTTCAAATCTGTGTTCTTCACATCTTGGAAGATAAGTTCAGGTGCCATTAAGGACCATCAACACAGAGAGAGGGGTGTGTTTACTGTCGCTCCACCCAGAATCTTATCAACGAATCAGGAATGTCTATGAAGGGGATCTCAAAGCTTCAGGATTGAGATAGGTGTTTTATCAAGGTAAATGAACAGAACACCTGATGGATGTCCCAAAGGTGCTTTTTCAGGAGGCAACTGGACTTTCTGCTTTTTCTTTTGAAGACGTTTCGCTCCTCATCCAAGAAGCTTCTTCATCTCTGACTGGATGGTGGGGAAGGGAAGGACTGATACTCCTTGCAGACAGCTGGTCATTTGCACCCTTTCAATTTAGAGAGTCGTTGAGGCTACTTGGGAGGTTTATCTGTGTCCTCAGAGTCACCCGAGTAGTGCAAATGGGCGTAAAACCCTCTCGACTGCAGAATGTTTTTCTCCCCGGTGTCTCTTCACTGTTGAAGACAGGCGCAGGAGGCCGTTGGGGATGAGTCTGGGTTGTCTGCATCTCCAATGAGAGGCGGAAACGTCTTCAAAGAAAAAAACAAGAAAATTCCAGTTGCCTCCTGAAAAAGCACCTTTGGGACAACCATGACCTGGATGACTGAGAATCTCCATAGACCTTTAACACCTGCTGGAGTCTTTCACATGCATAATACCTTTACAGGCAGCAGGAAATATAATCCACGTGCCTAAGAAACTGAGCAAGACCAATAGAATTATTTGTGGCGCAGGAGTAAATTGTGGGGTCCTTGGTGCTCTCTGAGCTTGGATGTTTTCTTGCAGACATTTTATAACCCAACTAGGTAACATCATCAGTGCTAGAAGGGAGTGTGGGGTGTGATGGGGGGGAGGAGGACGACAAGGACTGTGGAATCCTCAGTGTCCTTGAACTGTCTCTGAGGTTGATTTCTTACAGTCATTTCATTACCCAACTAAGGTACTAGAAGGGAATGGGGTTTGCTCTTATTTATTTATTTAATTTATTTATTTAGTTTGTCAAGCATGTATGAGAAAACAATTATAAGTATGAACATAACATATAAACATATAAGTATAAACAGGTAAATTATATGCATAAGAAATGAGTACGAATAATGGAGACAGTAGGACAGGGATGGTAGGCAGGCTGGTGCGCTTATGCACGCCGCCTTACGGATCTCTTGGGAATGGGGTGAGGTCCACGGTAGACAGTTTTAGGTTAAAGTTTTGGGGGTTTGAGGATGTAACAACGGAGTCAGGTAGTGCATTCCGGGCATTGACCACTCTGTTGTTGAAGTCGTATTTTCTGCAATTGAGTTTGGAGCGGTTTGAGTTTGTATCTATTGTTTGCCCGTGTATTATTGCGGTTGAAGCTGAAATAGTCATAAAGGGGTAGGACATTATGTATGTTTGGTTTCCTTGTGCATTCCTTACGTTCTCATTTCCATTTACGACTGTATTTCCCCGAAAATAAGACCGGGTCATATATTAATTTTCGCTCCAAAAGATGCATTAGGGCAGGGGTGTCAAACTCAAGGCCCGCGGGCCGGATCCGGCCCATGGGGTGCTTAGATCTGGCCCACGGGGCCGCCCTGGAAACAGCAGACTGGCCCGCGGTGCATCTGCCAGCGAAAATGGCGCTCGCGAGAGCCACAGATGGCCCTCCCAAGCTCCTTTTCTGCTGGCAGAGGGTTGCAGGAGGTCACTGCAGCCAAAAACGGAGCTTGGGAGCCCATTTTCACTGGCAGAGCGCTTGGGCCACCATAGATACCCCCGACACGAGTGACGTCAAGTTGGCCATGCCCACCCTAGCTACACCCAACCCGGCCCCCTGAGGTCAAACACAACCCTGATATGGCCTTCAATGAAATCAAGTTTTTGACACCCCTGCATTAGGGCTTATTTTCCAGCTAGGTTTTATTTTGGGGGAAATACGGTACTAAATGTGCCCGTCTGGCTGATGATCTTAACTGGGGCTTATTTGGGGGGCAGGGCTTATATTACGAGCATCCTGAAAAACCATGCTAGGGCTTATTTTCCCGTTGGGTCTTATTTTGGGGGAAATACGGTAGCACAGCTGATGTTACCCTGTTTCCCCCAAAATAAGACATCCCCTGATAATAAGCCCAATCGGGCCTTTGAGTGCATGGCAATAAGGCCAAGCGCTTATTTCAGGGTTCAAAAAAATATAACACAGGGTCTTATTTTCGGGGAAACAAGGAAGGGAGGAAGGGAGGAAGGGAGGAAGGAAGGAAGGAAGGAAGGAAGGAAGGAAGGAAGGAAGGAAGGAAGGAAGGAAGGAAGGAAGGAGATAGATGGATAGGTGAATGGAGATAGATAGATAGAAAGATAGATACATAAATAGATAGAAAGATAGATACATAAATAGATATAGATAGATACCCTGTTTTCCCCAAAATAAGACATCACCTGATAATAAGCCCAATCGGGCTTTTGAGTGCATGGCAATAAGGCCAAGCGCTTATTTCAGGATTCAAAAAAATATAACACAGGGTCTTATTTTCGAGGAAGGAAGGAAGGAAGGAAGGAAGGAAGGAAGGAAGGAAGGAAGGAAGGAAGGAAGGAAGGAAGGAAGGAAGGAAGGAAGGAAGGAAGGAAGGAAGGAGATAGATGGATAGGTGGATGGAGATAGATAGATAGATAGATAGATAGATAGATAGATAGATAGATAGATAGATAGATAGATAGATAGATAGATAGATAGATAGATGATACCCTGTTTCCCCCAAAATAAGACATCCCTGATAATAAGCCCAATCGGGCTTTTGAGTGCATGTCAATAAGGCCAAGTGCTTATTTCAGGGTTCAAAAAAATATAAGACAGGGTCTTATTTTCGGGGAAACAAGGAAGGAAGGAAGGAAGGGAGATAGATGGATAGGTGAATGGAGATAGATAGAAAGATAGATACATAAATTATAGATAGATAGATAGATAGATAGATAGATAGATAGATAGATAGATAGATAGATAGATAGATAGATAGATAGATAGATAGATAGATAGATAGATAGATAGATACCCTGTTTCCCCCAAAATAAGACATCCCCTGATAATAAGCCCAAGCGGGCTTTTGAGTGCATGGCAATAAGGCCAAGCGCTTAATTGAGGGTTCAAAAAAATATAAGACAGGGTCTTATTTTCGGGGAAACACGGTACTAAGTTTAGTAATGAAATATCTGTAAGAAAACAACCAAGCTCAGAGCGCACCATGGATCCTACCAATAAAAAGATAAATATAAAAAGAGTTTTAAAAATTAACAAGACTTACTGTAAATAGAGACCAAGGAGACAGATGGCACAGGGGTGGGGTCTTCTCTAATACCCCATCAACAACCTCCAGCAAAAAGCACCCCAATTGGGGGGCCCAGCCAGCCAGGTTTTAAGGCTTGTCTGGAAAGCCAAAAAAGGTGGAAGGGGATCTCACTGAATTCTGAATTCCACTGAGTAATCGTTCACATTGCCAGGAAATTCCTCCTTAGTTCTAGGTTGCTTCTCTTCTTGATGAGTTTCCACCCATTGCTGCTTCTTCTGCCCTCAGGTGCTTTGGAGAATAGCTTGACTCCCTCTTCTTTGGGGCAGCCCCTGAGATATTGGAACACTGCTATCATTTCCCCCACACACAGAGTCCTTTTCATTCAACTAGACATACCCAATTCCTGTAACCATTGATCATCATATGTTTTAGCCTCCAGTCCCCTAATCATCTTTGTTGCTCTTCTCTGCCCTCTTTCTAGGGTCTCAATACCTTTTTTAGATCGTGGCAAGATATACAGAGTCTGGAAAAGGGCTTTAAAAATAAGCCCTTAAAAATAAGAATTAAGAGATTCCATTTGAAATATTCTGATCAGAATCCTGTATTTTATTTTATTTTATTTTTTGTTTTAGGTGATACCGTCGGGTGTCTGGGATTCAATTTTCAAGGCCTTTAACACACAATGAGGGTAAGAGGACTGCAGGCCAAATCATCTGGACAATATCAGGTTACTAATCTCTTCGGTTTTGTTTACTGAGACCACAAATAATGAAAGGATATATTCTTCAATCTGGCCAGCAAGTTGCTCACAGTCAGCACCAATGGCCACATAGTCATCTGTAAGAAAAAGGAGCATAATAGGAATATTTAAGGGTAGGTACAGATAAGTCCTCGATTTACAACAGTTCATTTAGCGACCATTCAAAGTTGCAACGGGAATTGAAAAAAGTGACTTATGACCATTTATCACATGCATGACCACTGTAGCATGCCCATGGTCACGTGATCAAAATTCAGATGCTTGGCACCTGGTTCATATTTATGACGGTTGCACCGGTAGCGGCCCGCTGGTGACGTCACAGTACCGGTGCGGTCAGTTGCCGGTGCCTGGGTGCCGCCATTTAAAAAAAAAATTTTAAATGTTTTTTTTAAATTTTCTTCTGCGCATGCCCAGAAGCCGAGCTTCCGGCACTCCTCATGCGCTGCCTTCCTACCCCACAGTGAGTCCAAGCAGGGGAGGATGGCTGAGGGAGCGTGTGAGATGCTGAAAGAACGGGCGGCAGGAGCTATCTCCATTCCCCTCCCTTCAGCAGTCCGAGAAGCCACGAACACGCGGTGATGATCCTAGGCATTTTCGCACGTTTGAGGCTTCTTGAGCTGCTGAGGGGAGGGGGAATGGGCAGCAGGACCTATCTCAGTTCCTCTCCCTTCAGCAGTCCGAGAAGCCACGAACGCGCGGTGATGATCCTAGGCATTTTTGCACGTTCGAGGCTTCTCGAGCTGCTGAGGGGAGGGGGAACAGGCAGCAGGAGCCTAGGATCATCGAATGGGGAGAAGCATTCAGGCCGGACGGAGCCTCCTAGAAGAACCGCTGCCGCGGTCTTGCTGCTCCCGTTGCGGCGGGCTGCGTTGCGGGTGGGCAATGCCCCCCCCCCGCTTCTCTGGCTGCTGCCAAGCTCCCGAGGCCCACGCCTACCCGGTCACATGGCTGGCAAGCCACACCCACAAAATAAGCCACGCCCACAGAGTGGTAGTAAAAAAAAGTAGGAACCCGCCCCTGCCTGTACTCATTGAGCAGCAGAAATGTTGAGCTCAGTTGTGGTCATCTAGTAAAATACTTTATATCAAATTGGCCAATGAGGCCATCTATCAAACATCGTTTCATTGGTTGTAGCCAAAGAGAAAGCATTTTCCCAGCGTCTGTTGTGTGTTCTTCAACTGTGTACAACCAATTTGTACAACCTGCCATCTCTCGTCACTGAAGTGTGAATCCTCCTCAGAGATGCCCAACTGTAATGCGGTCCTTGAGGCTCTGTGAGCTTTGTCTGTTTTCTTGCAGACGTTTCATGACCCAACTAGGTAACATCATCAGTTTTAGAAGGGAATAGCAATAGCAATAGCACTTAGACTTATATACCGCTTCATAGTGCTTTACAGCCCTCTCTAAGCGGTTTACAGAGTTCAGCCTCTTGCCCCCAACAATCTGGGTCCTCATTTTACCCACCTCGGAAGGATGGAAGGCTGAGTCAACCTTGAGCCTGGTGAGATTTGAACAGCTGAACTGCTGAACTAGCAATCAGCTGAAGGTCGCAATGCTGCTTTTAACCACTGCGCTATCTCAGCTCCTAATGGGGCTTGCTCTCTTTTTACCTACCGCAGTTGGGTCAGGAAACCTCTGCAAGAAAACCACGAAACTCAAGAGTGTACCAAGGACACCATTGAACTACAAACATTCTCTTCTATTGGTAAAGCAGGGTATTGATACATATTTCTGTGCAAATGTTTAAGATGCAATTAACTAATCATTTGCCCCGAGATCTTCCTTCCCCTGTCCTTACCACTGTTATAGAGGGATGATTGAAAGCATCCTGTCGCATTGTATTGTTGTGTGGTTTGGAGGTATTACTGTTTTGGACGGGAAGGTTGTGCAGAGTGGTGAGGACTGCAGAAAAGATGATTAGAAGTTCACTCCCTTCTATCCAGGACATGGCATATAAGTGATGCTTGCTCAGGGTCTGCCGTATTGTCAGGGATGCTACACACACATCGTCTCCAAGACTGGTTTTCTTTGTTACCTTCTGGAAGAGGGTTTCGCGGTATCCAAAACAAAACAACTAGATTGTGTAATAGCTTTATATCAAGACTCTTTTTTTCTGCTATGTATTCTAAATAGTCTGTGACAGGGGTGGGTTCCGCTTACCTTCACCACCGGTTCACATCACAACCCCTCGTGCAATTCTGCTTCCGCGCATGCTCAGTAGCTATAATCAGCCCGAAACACAGCTGAGGAGCGGATCAGCTATGCTTCGGGCGAAGGAATAAAGGTAATATAAACCCGGGGGTGGGCGGGAGGGCCCTTTTTCAAGCTGCAGCAGAGGAAAAAACTTCAAAACAGTAAAAAATTCTGAAAAAAATTCTGAAAAAAAGGTGGCGGCGCCCACGGACCAGCACCGACCGAACCAGATCTGTGACACCATCGTGACGTCACCAGCGGGTTGCTACCGGTTCGGGTGATCCGGTCCAAACCGGCAGGAACCCACCCCTGGTCTGTGATAGAGATAGATAGCGGAATGGGACTTTCAGACTCCTATCCTTGGCCGCGCCTTCTTCTCCTCCAGACTCCCACCTCCGCCCATTTACCTCCAGCTTTCCTCCTCCGCTGGCCCTCCCCCAGTCATTCTCTTTGGCGAATGGGCCGCACCCCCTCTGCCCCAAGGCACGGCCCTTTCGCCGAGACACCGTTTGTCCCGGCCCTTTGGCCACACGGCACAGTTAGCCGCCAGCCAATCGGGTGGCAGGCAGAAGTCAGGATGTTGCGGGGGCAGCGTGCGATCGCTGATCACAGGAGCTGTGGGGCTATGGTGGGGGGCGCAGGAGGAGAACAGTGGTGGCAATATCATGACTTCTGACTGCCACCCGATTGGCTAGCAGCTAACTGTCCGTGCAGCCAAAGGGCCGGGACAAATCGTGTCTCGGTGAATGGGCTGTGCCGAAGGGCGCAGGGTGGGTGGCCTATTCACCAAGGAGAATAGCTGGGGGATGGCCAGCAGAGGAGGAAAGCTGGAGGTAAATAGCAATAGCACTTAGACTTATATACCGCTTCACAGTGCTTTACAGCCCTCTCTAAGCGGTTTACAGAGTTCAGCCTCTTGCCCCCAACAATCTGGGTCCTCATTTTACCCACCTCGGAAGGATGGAAGGCTGAGTCAACCTCGAGCCTGGTGAGATTCGAACAGCTGAACTGCTGAACTGCAGTGCTGCATTTTAACCACTGCGCCACCTCGGCTCTTCGCCAAGGGCGGAGGCAGGAGCCTGGAGGAGGAGGAGGGTAGGAGCATGGAAGTCCCATTCCGCTATCTATCTCTATCTATCACAGACCATTTAGAATACATAGCAGAAAAAAAAGGTGTGGCCAAGGGTGGGCGCCTGAAGGTCCTAGACAGACAGACAGACAGACAGACAGATAGATAGATTAGAGATGATGATAGATGATAGATAGATAGATAGATAGATAGATAGATAGATAGATAGATAGATAGATAGATAGATAGATAGATAGATAGATAGATAGATAGATAGATAGATAGATAGAAAAATAGATGGATGGATGGATGGATGGATGGATGGATGGATGGATGGATGAAAGATAGATAGATAGATAGATAGATAGATAGATAGATAGATAGATAGATAGATAGATAGATAGATACAGAGAGAGACAGACTGATTGACTAACAGATTCTTTTGAGAGTGGGTATCAGAATTTCATTTTTAATGTGTGCCAATGTGTACACAGAAAAGGTAACAATAGAGGGTATCCTATCCTATCTTTATCATACCTAGCAGGGAATAAGATGACCAATACATATAGTTGTGTCCAGTGGAGTTTTTAGTGCTAGGATAGAAGGGAAAATGTTTACAGAAGGAAAAATCTCCTGTGACTTACTGTCTGTCTGGAGAGCCGAAGTTAACATTTCTCGGCATTTGCCTCGAACTGTGTCGCATGTGATGGGCACTGGGGGGAAAGTAGTGATTTTAGGAGTGGTGGGAGTTTTTACGGACTCCTGCCTTTTGATGGAGCTGAAAGAGAAAACAAACCTGTCAGAATTTTGAGGCATAATTCTGTATTTCTAGAAGTTTCGAAGCCTCCCTCCTATTTTACCTAAAACATTATTTATTCTTTCCAAGTCTTTGGAATATAGAAAATAATCTCCAAACCTTTCTTGCCGTGTTTCCCAGATCTGTGGATTACACGATTAAGCTCACTAAAAGATTTTGGATGAATTCAAGAAAAGAGTTTTGACGGATTAATCCGTCATGTACTTAATTTTATGTATTTTGGTCTTTGTTTTGTCTTGTTGTTTGTACGTTCGTTTTTAATTGTTTTATAAATAAAAAACTTTTTATAAATAGAAAAAAGAAAAAAAGAAAAGTGTTTTGAAAATTCAACTAATAAGACAGTGAAAATGTAAATCAGGGGAACATTAAGGATTTAGACAGTTAAGCGTGGTGACACCCCCCTTTTTTTTTTACAAAATTGGCAAAAACTGCAGTGATTCACTTAACAACCGTGTCAAGAAAGGTCGTAATATAGGGCAAAACTCACTTAACAACTATCTCACTTAGCAACAGACATTTTGGGCTAAAATCTTAAAAGAGTTAAAAATAGCCTTCATAGCCACAATCCTCTCTCCTTCCTTAGTTTGAAACACCAATGTGGTTTTCTGCCACTATATGTGGTTGGCCCCAGGCTGGAATTGATTTAAATCAAGTTGATTTAAATCACAAATTAAATCATGATTTAAATCACTAGTAAAAAAAGCTTGATTTAAATCAACTCGATTTAAATCATAATTTTTAAAGAGCCACTGTCATCTCTGTCCTGCAGCGGCTCCTCCTCTGACCTGCTGTTGACTCACCGACAGTCCCAATATTGCAGAATCTACAGCCTCGTGCTACATAACTAAGCTCCATTTCATGCTGAATAAATTATGTATCTTAAATAGAAAACTATCTTTAGATAGATTTTTACTGCAAAAACATTTTATTAAAATAAATTTGATAAAAAAATTAAAAAATCCAATTTAAATTAAAAAAGCCTGATTTAAATGTTTAAAAATCCGATTTTTTTAAAAAATCGATTTTTATGCACCCTGGTTGGCCCTGATTTGAAGTACCGTATTTTTCGGAGTATAAGACGCACCGGAGTATAAGACGCACCTTAGTTTTTGGGAAGGAAAATAGGGGAAAACAATCTGCCTACCAGGTATTCATCTGGCTAGCATCCTTAGTCTGGTCAGCTTCAGCACATTATTTTATCCCCTGGTTAGGACTTAAAAAAACCTTCTTCTGAGAGAGTAACAATGAAAGAGCCTGCAAGCCAGTAAGAGCTGGGAAGATAGTTAGCACCTGGTTAGGGCTAGAAAAAAACTTATTCGGAGCAAGTAGAGCAATGAAAAAAAATTCTGCAAAGACTTAGGGCTGGAAAACCATTCTTTGGAGAGAGTAACAATGAAAGAGCCTGCAAGGTAAGAGCTGGGAAGATCTGTTAGCACCTAGTTAGGGCTGGAAAAAAAGCTACATTCGAAGTATAAGACGCACCCAAATTTCAGCCACTTTTAGGGAGGAAAAAGGTGCGTCTTATACTCCAAAAAATACAGTAGTCACAAAGGTGCTTTTTTCAAGAGGCAACTGGACTTTCTGGTTTTTCTTTGAAGACGTTTCGCTTCTCATCCAAGAAGCTTGAAGGAGTCCCATCGTAAGATTTAATCATTAGCTTCTTTATCATCAAAATTCTTGGCTTAAAAGTTGACATTCATTCAGATCAGGAATATCCATTTTTTCCCTGATTAAAAAAAATCCAGCAGTATCCTGTTCCAACAATGGTCAACACAATACAGATAGTCCTCGACTTATGGCCACAATGGAGTCCGACATTTTCATTGCTAAGCAAGACAATTGCTAAATGAGTTTTTCCCCATTTTACGATCTTTCTTGCCACCGTTGTTAAGTGAATCACTGCAGTGGTTAAGTTAGCAACACGGCTGTTAAGTGAATCTGGCTTTCCCCATTGACCTTGCTCGTCAGAAGGTCGCAAAAGGGGATCACGTGACCCCGGGACACTGCAACCGTCATAAATACGAGTCAATCGCCAAGCATCTGAATTTTGATCGCGTGACCACGGGGAGGCTGCAATGGTCGTAACTGTGAAAAATGTTCACAAGTCACTTTTTTCAGTGCGGCTGTAACTTCGAACAGTCACTAAATGAATGGTTGTAAGTCAAGGACTACCTGTATTTGTGGGAAGCCTTTAAGCAGGACAAGAAGGCTATTGCTCCTCTACAGGTGGCCTTGAGCCCGGAAACCAAGCCAACCAACAGATCTTCTCCATAAAGCATATTTTAATTGAAAGAATAGAATAGAATAGAATAGAATAGAATAGAATAGAATAGAATAGAATAGAATAGGATAGGATAGGATAGGATAGGATAGGATAGGATAGGATAGGGATAGGGATAGGGATAGGGATAGGGATAGGGATAGGGATAGGGATAGGGATAGGGATAGGGATAGGGATAGGGATAGGGACAGGACCAGGACAGGACAGGACAGGACAGGACAGGACAGGACAGAATAACAGAGTTGGAAGGTACCTTGGAGGTCTTCTAGTCCAACCCCCTGCTCAGGCAGGAAACCTGATACCATTTCAGACAAATGGTTATCCAATCGCTTCTTTTAAAAAATCCTTTCATTCAATTGCTTCACGTCGCTATCTTAGCCATAAGCTTTACCTCATAAAGACATTTTAGAAAGACTACATTTTGAGTAAATAAAACAACAAGAAAAATTGTGGATCATGTAATCAGGGGAAACAAGAAAAATCCTTCAGATCGACCGTAAGCAACGCCATTGGATCAGTGGTAAGTATCGAGCCAATATCTGGACCAGTGGTGGGTTGCTACCCGTTTGCCCCGGTTCGGGCGAACCGGTAGCAGCGGCGGGAGGCTCCGCCCACCTGCCCGGACGTCAGCACAGACTTTCTGCGCATGTGCAGAAGGGCCGCACACATTTACAGTTCCAAACCGGTAGCGAAGGGAAGTGAAACCCACTATTGATCTGGACTATATGTACAGATTACTCCCTTATGAAAAAAGTTATGAAAAACAGGAGAGGCATCTGAGAGAAAAATCAGATATATA
The DNA here is from genome assembly GCA_023053685.1 of Diadophis punctatus similis. Taxonomy (NCBI): domain Eukaryota; kingdom Metazoa; phylum Chordata; class Lepidosauria; order Squamata; family Dipsadidae; genus Diadophis; species Diadophis punctatus. The sequence continues at coordinate 2,160,082 of JALIGW010000054.1, read as the reverse complement.
TTGAACTGAGTATGTCACAAGGGAACAAGTTCTTTTTATATGGAACTAAAAAAAAAATCCATCGAAGACGATAAAGAGAGCACATTTGGATCCCTGCAGATTTCATGTTTGTGAGCCTGAGATCGCAGCTCCTGTTCATTTCAACAGATCCATAATGTCGTGTTCAGAAAAGAGATCATGAGGCATGTACAGGTGGTCCTCGATTTTCAATAGGTCACTTAGTGACCGTTCAAAGTTACAACGGCACTGAAAAAAGTGACATATGAACAATTTTCCGACTTATGACCGTTGTAGCTTCCCCATGCTCACGTGATTTACATTCCGATGCTTGGCAACCGATCCACATTTATGACAGTTGCAGTGCCCCTGGGTCATGTGATCCCCTTTTGCGACCGTCTGATAAGCAAAGACAATAGGGAAGACAGATTCACTTTACAACCGAGTTACTAACTTAACAATTGCAGTGACAAGTGCAGTTTCCAACAAATGTGGCAAGAAAAATAGTAAAATTTCTCACTTAGCAACATAAATTTTGGGCTCAATTGTGGTCGTAAGTTGAGGACTACCTGTAGTGTCTAGAATAAACTTTCAATAACATCGACACCGGATGTCCTCGACTTATGACCACAACTGAGACCAGAAATTTCCTGCCCTGCTAAGCAAGGCAGTGGTTAACACATCCAATTTTACAATGTGTTTTGCCATGATTGCTAAGTGAATCACTGAAGTTATTATGTGAATCAGGCAGTCGTTAAGTGAATCTGGGTTGCCCCATTGAGCTTGCTTGTCGGAAGCCAGCCGGAAAGGTCACAAATGGAGATGACTGCAACTGTTGTGAAGTGCCAAAATTTTGATCACAGGTATTTGCCATTCTTGCAAATCACAAGACTGTGGTGATACTGGGACAGTTGTAAGTGCGAGGATCAATCGTAAGTCACTGTTTTAGTGGCGTTATAACTTTGAATGGTCACTAAATAAATAATTGTAAGTTGAAAACTACGTGTATTTCTAAATCTTCGCTTCTACCTAATTCTGTTCTACATTTAGGCAAGAAAAACCAAATGCAGTTACAGTATATGTGGTGCCTCACTCAATAGTAGTAACTCTGAGAGAGATCTTGGAGTCCTAGTGGACAACCATTTAAATATGAGCCAGCCGTGTGCAGCAGCTGCCAAAAAAGCCAACACAGTTCTAGGCTGCATCAACCGAGGGATAGAATCAAGATCAGGTGAAGTGTTAATACCACTTTATAATGCCTTGATAAAACCACACTGGGAATATTGCATCCAGTTTTGGTCGCCACGATGTAAAAAAGATGTGGAGACTCTGCAAAGAGTGCAGAGAAGAGCAACAAAGATGATTAGGGGACTGGAGGCTAAAACATATGAAGAACAGTTGCAGGAACTGGGTATGTCTACTCTGATGAAAAGAAGGACTAGGGGTGACATGATACCAGTGTTCCAATATTTCAGGGGCTGTCCCAAAGAAGAGGGAGTCAAACTATTCTCCAAAGCACCTGAGGGCAGGACAAGAAACAATAGATGGAAACTAAACAAGGAAAGAAGCAGCCTGGAATTAAGGAGAAATTTCCTAACAGTTATAATAATTAATCAGTGGAACAGCTTGCCTCCAGAAGTTGTGAATGCTCCAACACTGGAAGTTTTTAAGATGTTGGATAACCATTTGTCTGACGTGGTGTAGGGTTTCCTGCCTAAGCAGGGGGTTGGACTAGAAGACCTCCGAGGTCCCTTCCAACTCTGTTATTCTATTCTATTCTATGTTGAAAGTGGTCCTTCCAATTACTCTGTAAAGTAGGTCAATTTTATGGGCTCCATATGCTGTGACGGACAACCTTCTTATCTTATGATTAGAGGCTCATGGTTTTCCTAAGACAAGTAAGCCCCCCAAAAGAACAAAACCTGGACAGTAGATACCTCAAAAGGCAAGTAAGGTGCATAAAAAGTATTAACCAAGTGGGTGCAGCACAATCCTTGTGGAACTTAATTCACGGCTATGTCTATAACGTAATACAGAATAATCTGAGTTATTCCACCAGTAATGTCAATTGATTTAAGCATCGGAAGCATTTAATCCTTAGCAGACTCCATTTAAGTGGCTTATCCAGATGGTATTTGCTTCTTCCTGGTTCAATAACAATAGCACATAGACTTATATACCCCTTCACAGTGCTCCATGGCCCTCTCTAAGCGGTTTTACAGTCAGTATATTGCCCCCAACAATCTGGGTCCTCATTTTACCGACCTCAGAAGGATGGAAGGCTGAGTCAACCTTGAGCCGGTCAGAATCGAACTTCCGAACTGCTGGCACTTAGCAGAAGTAGCCTGCAGTACTGCATTCTCACCACTGCGCCACAAGATATATGTAAGTCAGAGAGGTTGCCACAAAGAGGAGGGAGTCAACTTATTCTCCAGAGGGCAAGACAAGAAACAGCAGATGGAAACTAATCAAGGAGAGAAGCAACCTGGAATTAAGGAGAAACTTCTTAACGGTGAGAACAATTAACCAGTGGAACAGCTTGCCACCAGAAATTGTGGGTGCTCCATCACTGGAGGTTTTTAAGAAGAGACTGGACAGCCATTTGTCTGGAATGGTATAGGGCCGTGGTGGCGAACCTATGGCACGCGTGCCACAGGTGGCACGCGGAGCCATAGCAGACGGCACGCGAGCGTTGCCCACCGGCAAACCGGAAGTGCGGAAAAACACACTTCCAGTTTGCCGGTGAGCTGTTTTTTTTGCACTCCGGAGGGTTCAGGGAAGCTCCCTGAAGCTCCGGAATGCAAAAAACTACAAAACGGACAAACCAGAAGTGCGGAAAAATGCACTTCCGGTTTGTCCGTTTTGTAGTTTTTTGCATTCCGGGGCTTCAGGGAGCTTCCCTGAACCCTCCGGAGTGCAAAAAACAGCTCACCGGCAAACCGGAAGTGCGTTTTTCCGCACTTCCGGTTTGCCCGTTTCGTCGTCCCAGGCTCCGGTAAGGCCTTTGCGCGGGGGTGGGGTGTGTGTGTGCGCATGCGCAGGGGGCAGCATGGGGGGTGTTGTGTGCCTGCGTGGGGGGAGGGAATGGGTGTGGGCATGCGAGTGCGCGCTAGCGCGCCCCCCCATTTTTGGCACGCGAACCTAAAAAGGTTCGCCACCACTGGTATAGGGTCTTCTGCTTGAGCAGGGGGTTGGACTAGAAGACCTCCAAGGTCCCTTCCAGTTCTATTCTGATTGATTCATTGAATTGCCGTCTACACAACAGCAGTAACCATTAAGTCAGAGCTGTGAGTAGCTTCAACACCCGCTGTGCAAAGGATCTGCTGAATCTTTAGCACTGCAAATGCTTACATGGGTTGGGCTGGTAAGTAACAGGCCACAGGGACTCACGACCATTTTTCACACTTACGACGCTTGCAGCATCCCCGTGGTCACATGGTCAAAATTCAGACGCTGGGCAACTGACTCATATTTATGACGGGTTGCCATGTTGATCAACTTTTGCGACTTTCTGACGAGCAAAGCCAGATTCACTTAACAACCGTGTGACTAACTCAACAACTGCAATGATTCACTTAACAACAGTGGCAAGAAAGGTTGTAAAATTGGGCAAAACTCACTGAGCAAATGTCTCACTCATGACCTCAACCAACTGGACAGCCACTTATCTGGAATGGTATAGGGTCTTCTCCTTGAGCCGGGGGTTGGACTAGAAGACCTCCGAGGTCCCTTCCATCTCTGTTATTCTGTTATTTGTACTCTGATTCAGGGGGTCCTGAGGATACAGATAAACCTCCAAGTGGCCTCAACGACTCTCAGAGAGAGTGCTAACAACCAGATGACTGCAAAGAATATAAATCCTTCCATTCCCCACTATTCAGTCAGAACTGAAGAAGCTTCTTGGATGAGAAGCGAAACGCCTTCAAGGAAGAACACAGAAAGTCCAGTTGCCTCTTGAAAAAGCACCTTTGGATCAATAAAAATCATCCGTAACACCCAAACTGTACAATGGATCATGCTTCTCTGTATTATTGAATATTTGCCATAGTGAGATGTGGTTCAATGGTAAATTGAATTGAATACTTTATTTAAATACAAGGTATTTGTCTCCAATGCAGAAGCTCTTAGTGTACATGCAAAGCAACAGAATAATGACAATCATCATACCAATAACAGGGGAGAGTAAGAAAGATAATAATAAGCAAAAATAATAGTAATACTACAGCCATACTCCATGGCAAATATACATGGACATTAGACAGCACTGTGAGAATTGCAGGAGGTCTTCAGCAGAGTAATGGCCCAACCAGTAGGAACTCCTGCTTGAGCAGGGGGTTGGACTAGATGACCTACAAGGTCCCTTCCAACTCTAATAATAAATCTAAATCAAAAATCTAAACCAACTCTCCAAACAATCATTTACCAGTATTAGGTGTAGAATCTTTTTAACATTAAATCTCTGTGTGTTTCTAACCAGAAAAAGCTTAAATCAACATCATGTTCTAGGGAAAATTACTAAGATTACTCCAAGCCCTCTGAATGGGAATCCCAAGCCCCCCCCCCCCAATTTGAGTGGTTGATTGACACATGCAGAATCGTGTGAGAATCCTAGGAAGGGATTTGGAATAAGGGTACATTGGTACAACTTCAGCCGAGAAATTGTAAGATTTAGGATAGGTGACATGGCCAGTATTTGTTTTATCGCTGGCCAAAGGATAAAAGGATCCATATTATCCCCTTATGTGGCAGGGCGATACTACTTAAGTCAAAAGAAATGTATGTACATAAACAGAAGGGTGGGTTAATAGAGAAAGAAAGAAAACTACAAATGAAATGAAAGCAACAAAATGAGAAATGGCCTTTATCAATAAAAGGTATTGCGTGAAAGAACGGGAGAAATGAAAGCGAATCAAATAATAAACAAGAATCAAAAGAAATGCACAAAGTCCACTGAGTTTTGCAGGTGTTTATTTTTATTTTTTCCATTTATAACTGTAAGGTTCAGAAAAGGACATTATAATCTCTTTGTCAAGATGGAGCCACTATTGCTTCTTGGGCATCTTTGTCAGTAGAGACGTAACATTTCCCCATTTCAGTTTAAGCTAAGTAGGGAAACCATATTGATATTAATAATAACAGGCATCTGGCTAGAAACTGGGAAGCTGTGAGTTCTAGTCCTGCCTTAGGCATTAAAGTCAACTGGATGACTTTTGGCCAATCATAGGGAAACTGAATTCTAATCCTGCCTTAGGTATGAAAGCTGCTGGGTGACTTTGGGCCAATCACCAAGAGATTGGGAGTTCTAGTCCCACCTTAGATATGAAAGCTGCAGGGTGACTTTGGGCCAATCATCAGGAGATTGGGAGTTCTAGTCCCACCTTAGATATGAAAGCTGCTGGGTGACTTTGGGCCAATCATCAGGAGATTGGGAGTTCTAGTCCCACCTTAGATATGAAAGCTGCTGGGTGACTTTGGGCCAATCATCAGGAGATTGGGAGTTCTAGTCCCACCTTAGATATGAAAGCTGCTGGGTGACTTTGGGCCAATCATCAGGAGATTGGGAGTTCTAGTCCCACCTTAGATATGAAAGCTGCTGGGTGACTTTGGGCCAATCACCAGGGAGTGGGAGTTCTAATCCCGCCTTAGACATGAAAACTGCAGGGTGACTTTTGGCCAATCACCAGGAGACTGCGAGTTCTAGTCCCACCTTAGGCATGAAAGCCAGCTGAGTGACATTGGGACAATCTCTCTCTCTCTCTCTCTCAGCCCAGCCCACCTCATAGGATTTGTTGTTGGGAAAATAAGGGGAAGAAGGAGTATTAGCTATATTCACTGCCTTAAGTTGTTTATAAAATAAATAATAAAGGTAGGACATGAATTAAATAAACATTTGAAGCAAAACGTGGGTGGTTAAGGGGGCAACCGGTACGATACCACTATCTCTGGCTAAGGATTACCTTTGGTCTCGTGAATCACCGGTCTCTTTTGAAGAAGAAGCTGGCAGAGAATTCTTCTTCTTTTCATCTCTCTTATCTTCGGAAGCATCTGAACAGAGTTAAGGAGGAAGAAGGACAAGCAGTAAAGAAAGAAGTCGCCATAAGGAAGCCATGGGTCTTGTGCCACTAGTGAGGTTCTAGGATGGCTCGTTCCTTGGTCATAAGATCTTCTTCTGAGATAGTTAGCCTCCAAAGCAGTAGATAACAGCATGGTCCATGTTTCTATGCTTGTTTAACACCTGAGGAGGCTTGGAAGAACATCTGTCATGACATGGACAATGATGGAGGTGCTATTTTTCTGCCAATGAAAAGACCGCGCAACAAACCAGCTTTTGCCAAGAAAAGGATCCGGTTCTAGGTACATATTTTTCCTGGAAATCTCTGTTACTTCTTAAAAGAGATATAGCAGGGGAACATTCAGGGTTAAGGCTGGGTTCCTACATATCTATCTTGTCCTTTGTTTGGACTTGAAGCCTGTTCATCTTTGATTGCTTTGACTTTTGGAAAGTGCATAATTGTTAGTGGTTTGTTTATATGACGTTCAACGGCATTCAACGAAAATTGAATTCAATTTAATTTAAAATCATTGTAATAAGCATTTGAGAATCGATTATCAAGATAGCAGCCATGAATCTCAGTACAGGTAGTCCTCGGTTTACAACAGTTCATTTAGTGACTGTTCGAAATTCCGACAGCATTGAAAAATGTGACTTATGCCCGTTTTTCCAAGTTACAACAGTTGCAGCATCCCCATGGTCACACGATCAAAAATCAGAGGCTTGGCAAGTGATTTCTGTTAATGACGGCTGCAGTGTCCCGAGGTCATGTGATCTGCTTTTGCGACCACCTGACAAGCAAAGTCAATGGGGAAGCCAGATTCCCTTAACAGCCGTGTTACTAACTTAACAAATGCCAACGATTCACTTAACGAATGTGGCAAGAAAAGTCGTGAAACGGGGCAAACTTACTTAACAAATGTTTCACTTAGCAACATAAATGTTGGGCTCAACTGTGGTCGTAACTCGAGGCCTACCTGTATTCATGGGCTTCGTATGAAGGAAGTAGTGCAATTAGAAATTCATCCAGGTTCGTTAGGATTGGGGAAATCTGAGAGTTTACAGCAATGTTTCTCAACTTGGGCAACTTTGAGATGTGTGGGACTTCAATTCCCAGAATTCACCAGCCAGTCTTGCCCTAATCGTTGCTGGGCGGGGGGGGGGGATTCTGGGAGTTGAAGTCCCACATATCTGAAAGTTGCCAAGGCTGAGAAAAACTGATTTAATGGTTAGGAGGGACTTGCCCTAATGGCTCTAGCGGTTAAAAGTGGGCAGGCAGGAACTCTGTCCCTTCAGACTTGCAAGATTCTGTTAAGGTAGCCTTCCAATAAAGCAGATTTAAGTTCATCTGGTCAAGTTTTCCTATCTTAGTTTAATCAGGAAGGCTGACAAAGGTTTGCAAAAACAGTAACCTAGAAAATCATGGTGTGATGAAACCTCTACAGGGAAAGGGATGCACTTCCCGCCTTCACATTCTGCATGAGCTCAAAACCAAAAGTACCGTATTTTTCGGACTATAACATGCACTCCCCCCCCCCAAAAAAAGTGGGTGGAAATGTCTGTGCGTCTCATAGACCGAATACGGCCCTGTTTTTGGCCTCCCAAAACACACACACACCGGCGTCCCGTTTTCGCCACAAACGGGACCGCTTTTGGGGAAAACGGAACACGTTTGGGAGGCCTGCAGAGTACTCCTGGGGGCTGGGGAGGGCAAAAATGGGACGCATGGGGGGTTAAGGAGGCCAAAAACGAGCCCGTTTTTCACGAAAACAGGCCTGTTTTCTGTGAAAACAGATGCGCAGAGGGTTTGGGAGGCCTGCAGAGTGCTCCTGGGGGCCGGGGAGGGCAAAATCCAGATGTGCGGAGGCATTTTTTTTTTCTTGTTTTCCTCTTCGAAATCTAGGTGCGCCTTATACTCTGGTGCATATTATAGTCCAAAAAAATACGGTAAGTGTATCTTGATTTATTCCATAACATGTTTTTATTATTTCACTCACCTACACCACGCCTATTTCTTACCTAGGAGTTTCTTCCAAGCCTTGATAAGCGACTTGGCGAGTGCAATTACATCTTCATCTGTGCTTTGCTTCCGGAGGGCATTCACAGACATCCCGATTCGGGTAGACTGCAAAATATTAAATGGAAAAGTGATTGGCCCCAAAACTAGCTACATTAAATTCCTCAAGACAAGGGAAGACTGCCCAAACTCTAAATTAAGGTTCAGTTGCAGGGGATTTTTCTAGGTGGCAGGATTCTCAATATTAGGCAAAAATCAAGAACTCGGGAGCATCACCTCAAAGTGACAGAAGTTCACAAGTAATGTTAGAAAGGCCTTTTAATGTCACATTTTTAACTACAGGTAGTCCTCGATTTACAACAGTTCATTTAATGACTGTTCAAAGTTACAACGGCACTGAAAAAAGTGACTTATGAACGTTTTTCACACTTACGACCATTGCAGCATCCCCTTGGTCACGTGATCAAAATTTGGACGCTTGGCAACTGGTTCATACTTATGACCGTTGCAGCATCCAAGGGTCATGTGATCCCTTTTTGCAACTTTCTGACTAGCAAAGTTCATGGGGAAGCCAGATTCACTTAACAACCAGATTGCTAACTTATCAACTGCAGTGATTCACTTAATGACTGTTGCAAGAAATGTCGTAAAATGGGGCAAAACTCACTTAGCAAATTCTGACTTAGCCGCATAAATTTTGGGCTCAATTGTGGTCATAAGTCGAGGACACAGAAATAGTAGTGGAAACTTGAAACCAACTTCCAGCGGAGCTAGTGAGTCAAACATAATTAACTGAGTTTAAACATCTTTATTTAATAAAAACTATTTTTTTAAACATCTTGGGATAAACACATGTCCATCATCCAACAGAAATAAAATAAAATTTAAAAAAAACCTCCAACGGAGTGGAGTATTGTGGTAGGCCTTCTTCTGCCATCGTTTCTATTTGGCAATTTGCACTAATTTCACAAAGCAACAACTTTACAACTGTTTAACTTTATAAATCTTACCTCTGTCCTATTTTCTTTTTCTTACTGTGTACAGAATCTTGGTTTTAATTTTCCTGCCATGGGACACCAAACCCCAATCGGAAATGGGTCCTGAAGAGTATTGATATTATATAGTGGAGCGAGGTATTTAGAAACATGCTTCACAAAATAGGTAAAGCACGGGAAACGGTCAGACAATATAGGACTTCATTCATGATCAAGTATGAATCTTTTTCAAAGTATAATAGCCAAAGAAGTATAGCGAAAGTGAGAATATGTTAGAAGAAAAGAGATAATCACCACCATGGTTTACCTGTAGTAAATGCAGGGTTATCGGCATACTTTTCAGTTCCTTCAGCAAGTCCATTGCCCCTTCCTCAAAAATAAAAGAAATTCCACAAGTTAAGAGACATCCAATAACAAATTATTAAATCGTTTTGACGAGGTGATGTAAATATAGAAAAGGGGCTCGTACTCATAAGTCTAAGCAGAAATAGAGGGCCGTTACCAATCAAACAGAGAAGGGGATACAGTATAGGAATGAAAAAAAAGCTAATTCAGTCAAAATATACTGTGTATATACTGAAATCATATTATATGAAACAAAAGAAAAATCAAACTGTGGTTGCCTAATTTAACCTTTCAAATTAGTACGAGGTTGTAGGTTTCCAAAGACTTCTAATCAGTGGGATCATTTGTGCTCTCTGAGCTTGGTTATTTGCTTGCAGATGTTTCATTACCCAACTAGGTAACACCATCAGTGCTAGAAAGGAGTGGTGTTTACTCTATTTTTATATACTAGTGGCTTGCCCTGTGAGTGTTGGCGGGAGTACTCTTGGTGGTTCCTTAAAAACAGCTCAGAAGTAGTCCTTGACTTACAACCATTTGTTTAGAGGCGGTTCCAAGTGACAACAGCACTAGAAAAAGTGACTTATGACTTGCCCTCACACTTGCGACCATCGCAGCATTTCCCCAAAGTCATGTGATCAAAACTCGGGGGTGGGGGGGCTTGGTCATATAGTTGCCGTTTGTGACCTTCCCAGTCGGTTTCCGACAAGCAAAATCAAGGGGGGAACCCAATTTCGATTCACTTTGCAACTGCAAAGTGATTCGTTTACCAACTGTGGCAAAAAAAAGGCCACAAAATCAGGTGCAATTATTTAACAACCTTCTTGCTTCGCAACAGAAATTCTGATCCCAATTATTATGATTATAAATCAAGGACTATCTGTTATTTTTTTGTGATTTTTTTTTTACCCCAATGAATCTTACAGCCCTTGTTTCATCCAAATATTAGCCAGGTTCAGACTTATTTCTCTGCTGAGACCAGCCAAAATTGGTTAGGCATTGCTACCTATAGATTTCTCAGAAAGTACAGTAAGTCACTCCCCCCCCCAAAAATCAAATACAGATAGTCCTCGACTTATAACAGTTCGTTCGGTGACCATTTGAAGTTACAACGGCACTGAAAAAAGTGACTTGGGACCATTTTTCACACTTAGGACCGTTGCCGCATCCCCGTTGCTGCTCACGTGATTTACATTCGGATGCTTGACTCACATTTATGACGGTTGCAGTGTGCGGGGATCATGTCATCCCCCCCTTTGTGACCTTCTGACAAGCAAAGTCAATGGGGAAGCCTGATTCACTTAACGACCGTGTTACTAATCTAACAACCACAGTGATTTACTTAACAACGGTGGCAAGAAAAGTCGTAAAATGGGGGCAAAACTCACTTATAAGGACCCAGGTTATTGGGGGCAAGATGCTGACTCTGTAAACCGCTTAGAGAGGGCTGTAAAGCACTGTGAAGCGGTATATAAGTCTAAGTGCTATTGCTAACAAATTTCTCACTTAGCAACATAAATTTTGGGTCGTAAGTCGAGGACTACCTGTACATGGATGTCTTTAGCAGCTTGAGGAAGCCTTTCTCTTTGCTTTCAGCAGGTGGCAACCCCATGTCAAGTTCGGATTTGCTCAAAACAATGAAGCCGGATCAGACGGGTTGCTCCCTGGATGGGAGACCACCAGGAAATCTCGGGCCAAAATGTCAAAAACCTCCCAGGGGAAAAAGCCGTTTTTAAGGACAAGCATCATCCCCCGGAATCGAGATCAACTCAAAGGCATCTGGAAACCGCGCAAATAAAGTGAACAGGCAGGATCCCAACACGGGCCAAGATATCCTTTCCCTTAAAGCGCCCCACGGATTCACACACACCCCTCAAAAAAAAAAAAAACGCGGGCGGGCGCGAGAAGCTACAATCGATGATACAGGACGGCGAAGGCGGGCAGCCAAGGCTGCGGCGACCGGGGAGGGGGGCGTGGTTTCAAAGGGGCGGACGAAGCGCTAGAGCAGTGGGCGGGGCCACCAGCGCTTCACGGCAAGAGCGAGGGCGGGGCCAACGGCTAAAGTATTTAAATAGCGGCGGGGAGGCGGGGCCAAGAGGCTGTCCTGGGCGGGGCCCATTCTCCAGGCGATGCGGCGCGGGCGTTGCCATGGCAGCGGCGAGGACGGACTGGGGGTTTTCTCTGAGAAACTGGAGACGGCCAAGTAACGGGAGTTGTCGGAGGTGGCGACGGCAGCTGTGGCGGTGGTGCAGGCCGGGCTCCTCCGCGGGCCGGGAAGGCGGCGGGCGGCGCCGGTGCCCCCCACTCACCACGCTCTTCTTGGCGACCATCTTGTCCAGCCGCTTGGCGATGCGCAGGACCTCCTCCTCCTCCCCGCCCATGGCGCCGGCTCTCCGCTCCGCGCTTTGGCCCCGGGGAGGAGGGAGGCGAGGAAGCTCCGTCCCCGGGACGCTGCCGGCTGAGCCGCGGCGAAGAGCGGGCGAGCTGCCTTCGGTGACCACGGCAACGCCTCTTCCGTTTTGGCCAACCGCCCAAGGCATGCTGGGAAACGAAGTTCGCCTTCCCTGCAGGCGCCCGCCTCTCCTAGAGGGTTGTGCGCGCCGCACCTGTGCGTTCGCTTCGCAAACCCTTTCGGGAACTGCAGTCCCGCAAAGGAGGCAGTTGATGCTTAGATATGGAGGAACGGACTTCAAATCCCAGCATTCTCGGCGGCTTCTACGGGCGGGGGTGGTGTTCGGCAGGTCTTTCTTTTGCGGCCACACCCCCTCCCTTTGGATTTTTTGCAGAACGGACCGTTAGAGCCGTTAACCTGGCTTGCAAACAGTCTGCGGGCCTTAATTCCGCCTATGGGTTAAGATGCCAATCTGGGCGTGAGTTCTAATCCTGACAGTTGGGTCTCTCTCAGGTCGGAGAAGATGATTGGTGATTGGTTATATGTGCCATCAAGTCACCATTGCCTACTACTGAATACAGCTAGTCCTCGACTTAGGACCGCAACTGACCCCAACATTTCTGTTGCTAAACGAGACATTTGTTAAGTGAATCTTGCCCCATTTTACCATCTGTCTTGCCACGGTTGTTAAGTGAATCACTGCAGTTTTAAGTGAATCTGGCTTCCCCATTGAACTTGGCTTGTCAGAAGGTCGCAAAAGGGGATCAAATGACCTTGGGACACTGCGACCGTCGTAAATATGAGTCAGTTGCCAAGCATCTGAATTTTGATCACGTGACCAAGGGGATGCTGCAAAGGTTGTAAGTGTGAAAAATGGCGATGTCACTTTTCAGTGCCGTTGTAACTTCGAATGGCCACTAAACGAGCTGTTGTAAATCGAGGACTATCTGTGGGCAGATTTTCTCCATGACGATGTGTCCCTAACCTGGTCCTTCAAATCTTTCAACGGTCCACCCGTCACCATGGCAACTGAGTTTATCCATCTGGCTGCTGGTCATCCTCTTCTCTTTCCTTGCAACTTTCCAGCAATTCAGCCTTCTCCAGAACCGGATCTTCACAAAATGTGTCCAGAGTAGGATAAGGAGGGAATGCCAGAGACCAAGAAAATGGCAAAAAAAAAAGTCACAAATTGCGGTCACATAACCACAGGATCCTGCAAATGTTGGTAGGAATGGACTGGTTGGATTCCACCGTCCAATCCTGAGCTGTAAATATTCTTATTGTTTCACCTCTGTTATACCACAGTGTAATCCAGAATATGAGCTGTTGTTACTCACACTAAGTCAGAATTACTCATTGACTTTCCTAACAATACATTGAAGGTCTCTTCTGATGCTTCATCTCCCAGACCTCGGAGAACCAACGTGTAGAAACTTAACACCCACCCCTCCTAGAAGAATGAAATATTTGAGAAGAATGAAATAAGAATGAGATTTTAAAAAAGGCGGGTGGTTGTGCCCGGAAGTGAAGAAATACTGGAAAAGGATACATAGTTGGCTACAAGAAGTAGTAGGGTTACCAGTAGAATTCACTCCAGAAATCTTTTTGTTAGGGATACTTGGAGGACAATATGATAAAAACTCTAAGTATTTGATCTTACATATTACAACTGCAGCTAGGTTTGCGTATGCACGATGTTGGAGAAATTCAAACACACCCACCGAGAGTTTGATAATTAAAAAAATATTTGAATGCGCGGAGATGGACAAATTAACAATAGAACTTAAAGGACAAAAAGATTCAGATGATTATGTAATATGGGAAAAGTGGTATGATTGGATTGATGACAGAAGAATGAAGAGAGAGTGTCCGAAGAAGATGTAAAATTAGAAAATATTATAAGATAATGTACAAAATGTATCAACACAAAAGTAAAAGGCTGTAGATCTGCTTAAGAAACTTGTGATATATAGAAAGAGTAAAATGTAATAAAGACATTTTTTTTAAAAAAAGGCAGAATATTATATTTTCCCCAAAGGAGAAACATGTTTCTAAAGACAGAAACGCAGAGCCTCAGCTCTCTGTCCCAAGTAGAAACTTAGGGGCCAACTTTTAGAAATGCAGATTTGGTCATCCATTCAAGACAGGATATTCGGAACAAAGGTAGGATTAGCCCCCAGCCACAATAGGAATTGCCCAACAAGCCCCTTCATTGCATCGGCACCTACAAAGTTAGCTGTGACCCCTACAGCAACCAATAGAATGCATGCTCTTGCCACAGGAACAGGAAGCTCAAGTTAAAAATCCAAGAGAAGGTATAAACACCCCTCACTCTCAACTCCATGTGGTCAGCTACCCCGAACCCATGTGGTTCTGCTTCGTCATTAAACCATCTTTCCAATCAGCCTCCATGTTTCCAGTGTCTTTCTCCCTGCTTGGAACTGAAGATGGATATTTCTAGCAACAAACGAGTGACACAATAAGTCACATGGAATCATTTGACCCAAAACCTTTGTTACAACTCATTCTAGGCCGCAACGAAGGCTCAGTCAAACTGCCCCACCGGATCCTCAGGAAATAACCCAACCTTTCTCAGCAACACATCACTTTCCATTAATCATCTGGGTGGACCAGTCTCTCCCTTTGGGGTAGAAGGACATTGGCAAGCCAAAAAACCATCAGGTTGTGACTCGGCCACGACAGACGACTGACAATCATATCCTCTGGTATTGGATCACACCACAACTGCCTGATGGTGCTAACTACTAGTCCTTTGACCTTAGAGTGACAAACATTACAAACCTAAAGGGTGTCGGTGGCTGGTGACTTGCTAACCAACAACATATGCCGCTCAGAGTCCCTGCGGAGTTGAGCGGCATATAAATGCAAGTAATAAATAATAAATAAATAAACTAGAACGGGAAAACCGGCAACTCTGTTTCTGTCAGCTGCTATTTATATAGCAGCTGTCAAGCGGGGAACCAATAGCATGCGTTTATTTTCCCACCGGCTGAGCTGTCATGTCTCAGCCAATGGGAGACGTTTCCAGGTGGTTGGGCAGAAACGGCGTGGCTTGCGGACGCAACACATAGTATATCAATATTTGAGGGGCTGTCACAGAGAAGAGGGGTTCAAGTTATTCTCCAAAGCACCTGAAGGCAGGACAAGAAGTAACAGAAAGAGAAAAAAAGAGAGAAGCAACCTAGAACTAAAAAGAAATTTTCTGACAGAACAATTAATCAGTGGGTCACTATGCCTTAAATCACTGCCTTCAGAACTTCTGGATGCTCCATCACGGGAGGTTTTTAAGCAGAGATTGGACAGCCATTTGTCCAGAATGGTATAGGGTCTCCCGCTTGAGCAGGGAGTTGGACTGGAAGATCTCTAAGGTCCCTTCTAACTCTGTTATTCTTTTAAGTACAAATGAAATGATCAAGTCCTGACTCAAAAACAGAAACTGAGAGAAACCTTGGTGTTCTAGTGGACGATCACTTAAATATGAGCCAGCAGTGTGCGGCAGCAGCCAAAAGAGCTAATACAATCATTGGTTGTATAAACGGAGGCATAGAGTCAAGATCGTATGAAGTATTAATACCGCTTTATAAAACTTGAGGGGCTGCCACAAAGAAGAGGGGTACAACTTATTTTCCAAAGCACCAGAAGGCAAGACTAAGAAACAATGGAATTAAGGAGAAACAACCTAACAGTGAAAACAATGAACCAGTGGAACAACTTGCCTCCAGAAGTTGTGGCTGCTTCACAGTGGTGAAATCCAATTTTTTTACTACTGGTTCTGTGGGCGTGGTATGGCTTGGTGGGCATGGCAGGGGAAGGATATTTTAAAATCTCCATTCCCTCCCCACTCCTAGGGGGAGGAAATTGCAAAATCTCCATTCCCACCCCACTCTGGGGCCAGCCAGAAATGCTATTTGCCGGTTCTCTGAACTACTCAAAATTTCCACTACCGGTTCTCTAGAACCTGCTGGATTTCACCCCTGGTGCTTCATCATTGGAGGTTTTTAAGAAGACACTTAGACTTAGAATAACTTTATTGTCACTTTGAAGAGACGGGACAGCCACTTGTCTGAAATGGTATCGGGTCTCCTGCTTGATGGGGTTGGACTAGAAGACCTCTAAGGTCCCTTCCAGTTCTATTCCAACCTTTCATTTTCCGGTGAGAGCATCAGGACCTGGGAAATGCCCGCAGGTGGCACTGTTGTGACATTCAAGAAATATCTGGCCAACTGCTGAACTCAGCTGTTAATCCTTCAGCACTAGCTGGGTCCTAAGTGCCTTGGAGTGCAGCTAAGAGTTGCATTTTGCTCAAAGAAGTCCATATACTATACTATTACACTTGGGCAATTCCTTGACTGGTAGAGTGAGTTTAACTTCTATTCTTGCTCCTGTTTTTGTTGTTATTGGAATTTGTCTGTCTGTCTCTCAGCTCAGGGTATGGAAGAAAGAAAAAGAAAGAAGGGAGGGAGGGAGAGAGAAAGAAAGAAAGAAAGAGAAAGAGAAAGAAAGAAGGGAGAGAGAAAGAAAGAAGGGAGAGAGAAAGAAGGGAGAAAGAAAGAGAAGGGAGAGAAAGAAAGAAAGAAAGAAAGAAAAAGAAAAAGAAAGAAAGAAAGAAAGAAAGCCCAGCATTGAGTCATGAAACTAATTTTTGGAAGAACTCAAAAATGGATCGGGAGTTATCAAACCATTGATCCTTTCTGATGAGACCAAGCCCCGTCATAGCTGTCATAAATGTCTCTCATTGAGTGTAAAAAGCACACTCGCAAGAGATCCCTGGATCCCAAAGTCATAAAACATACTGCGCTTTGGAGTGCTCCTTGCTCAAATCACAATAACATAGCGCATCAAGAGCGCAGCTGCACAAATAATGCACTGCTGAATTAGGCTGTTATGTCATTGCCAGCCCTAAAATGCTTTGCAAGTGGAGAGGTTGACTCCAGATCTCGGACAGGCCAAAGTGATGGGAGGAGCAGAACAGATCTGACTGTCGGTGTCACTTGTTATCTACAACAGGGGTCTCCAACTTTGGCAACTTTAAGACTTGTGGACTTCAACTCCCACAATTCCTCAGCCAGCGAAGTTGAAGTCCACAAGTCTTAAAGTTGCCAAAGTTGGAGACCCTTGATCTACACTACAGGTAGTCCCTGACTTAACAACCAGTCACTTAAAAGAAACCTTCGAATTTATGACAGACCCAAAAAAGGGGACTTATGACCCAGATAGGGACGCAGTGGCTCAGTGGCTAAGACGCTGAGCTTGTCAATCAGAAAGGTCGGCAGTTCAATGGTTCGAATCCCTAGTGCCGCGTAACGGGGTGAACTCCCGTTACTTGTCCCAGCTTCTGCCAACCTAGCAGTTCGAAAGCACGTAAAAAATGCAAGTAGAAAAATAGGGACCACTTTGGTGGGAAGGTAGCAGCGTTCTGTGCGCCTTTGGCATTTAGTATGCCAGCCACATGACCACGGAGACGTCTTTGGACAGTGCTGGCTCTTCGGCTTTGAAACAGAGATCAGCACTGCCCCCTAGAGTCGGGAATGACTAGCACATATGTGCGAGGGGAACCTTTACCTTTGCCTATGAGCCAGATCTGAAGTTCCAACCATTGGTTCCCCTCCACAGTCATGTGGCCGCTCTTCAGGCACTGATCAACATGCCTTTAGGGCTGTTTGCAGCATGCCACAATCACGTGTTCTCATTTTTACAACGGTTTTGCTGAACACCGGCAGTTAACTTCCAGTTTTTGGCAGAACCATACCCATCGCAAACCATTGCTTTGTTTAACGATCACGCCGTTTGCTTAACAACCACACTGATTTGCTTAACAACCAATGCAAAAAACATCAAAATCATTTTATGACCATTACAACTTAGAAGCTTAAAAGGCCGGCTCCATTACAGTCATGACTCAAGGACAAGTTGGACATAGGAACTGATGGAGCTTCAGTTGCATTGTCATGAACGTCCTCTTTGAGTTTTTTTACCATATCCTCCAGACACTTCTGAACAAGCAGGAAAGATGAGTCAGTTTGGTCTAGTGGCTGAGGCTAGAAGGCAAGAGACAGTGAGTCCTAGTCCCGCCTTAGGCATGAAAGCCCACTGGGTGACTTTGGGCCAATCACCAGGCGACTAAGTTCTAGTCCCGCCTTAGGCATGAAAATCATCTGGGTGACTTTGGTCCAATCTCCAGGCGACGGTGAGTTCTAGTCCCACCTTATGCATGAAAATCATCTAGGTCAGTGGTGGGTTGCTGCCGGTTTGGACCGGTTCTTTAGAAATTTAGCTCATCAAACCGGCAGCGATGACCGGTGGTCCACGCTCCCAAACCAGTCGCCATGGCTTGCAAAAAAACCCTCTGTGCATGCAAAACGCACACTTCCATTGCGATACGAACCAGTGGGGAAGATAAGTGGAACCTACCCCTGATCTGGGTGACTTTGGGACAATCTCCAGGTGACAGTGGGTTCTTGTCCTGCCTTAGGCATGAAAATCATCTGGGTGACTTTGGTCCAATCTACAGATGACGGTGAGTGACTTTGGTCCAATCTCCAGGCGACAGTGAGTTCTAGATCCGCCTTAGGCATGAAAGCCCACTGGGTGACTTTGGGCCAATCTCCAGGCGACAGTGAGTTCTAGTCCTGCCTTAGGCATGAAAATCATCTGGGTGACTTTGGTCCAATCTACAGATGACGGTGAGTGACTTTGGTCCAATCTCCAGGCGACAGTGAGTTCTAGATCCACCTTAGGCATGAAAGCCCACTGGGTGACTTTGGGCCAATCACCAGGCGATGGTGAGGTCTAGTCCCACCTTATGCATGAAAGCCCACTGGGTGACTTTGGGCCAATCTCCAGGCGACAGTGAGTTCTAGTCCCACATTAGGCATGAAAATCATCTGGGTAACTTTGGTCCAATCTCCAGGCGACAGTGAGTTCTAGTCACGCCTTAGGCATGAAAGCCAGCTGGGTGACTTTGGGCCAGTCACCAGGGGATGGTGAGTTCTAGTCCTGCCTTAGGCCTCAAAGCCAATTGGGTGACCTTTGGTTAGTCCCTCCCTCACAGCCCCATGCACCTCACAGGGTTGTTGTGAGTTGTTTGTGAAAAACAATAAAGATGGTATAAAATAAATACATTCCCAGCACTCTTCTGCACTCCATTTGGTAGGAGGGACGTAAGAGAGAAAACCAGCAAAGGATCAACCTGCCCTTTGGCAAAACCTGCCATTTAGACTGCCGGCTTTTGTTTCGCTTTTTTGAAAAGTCAAAAGAAGTACCTGTGATTTATGTTCCAGGCATCCCAAAGGTCCAAAGGCTTTATTAGTGTTGCACTGAATGGAAGGTGTTCCCGGGGCGTTCCCTGAAACGGGATAGAACAGGAACCAACGGGAAAGAAAGGGAACAATTTAAAAAGGAAGGAAGGAAAGTGTATGCAGAGCCCTGCATAAAAAGCAAAATGAAATGAAATGAAATGGCTGGCTCTCACCTTGTTTCCTGGCATCCTATGCCAACTGAGGCCGGTGCCAAATTCCCTTCCTCTGATTCCCCGACAGATTTGCTTTGCGCCGCTGAATTTCTAAATAGATTTATTCGGATAGAAGTGCTTTTGACTCAGTAGGGCTTCTTTCCTTTCTTAAAAAATAATTTTTGTGAAAGATGATTGTAAGATAAAATGCAAGCAGAAGACAAAGTTCGGGAAGTTAAAGAAAAAAAGCGACTTATGACTGTTTTTCACCCTTCACATGATCAAAATTTGCATGCTTGGCAACCGGCTCGTATTTATGATGGTTGCATAATCCCAGAGTCATGTGATGAAATTTGGGCTCAATTGCGGTCGAGATCTACCTGTATTTCCGTTCCTTCTCCGAATGGAGTGGCTGCATCGGAT
Organism: Diadophis punctatus similis; assembly: GCA_023053685.1. Classification (NCBI taxonomy): domain Eukaryota; kingdom Metazoa; phylum Chordata; class Lepidosauria; order Squamata; family Dipsadidae; genus Diadophis; species Diadophis punctatus. Next base: position 2,140,393 of record JALIGW010000054.1, on the reverse strand, counting down.
CAAGTGGCTGGCAGTGCCAGGATCCTCCCCACCCTGGACGGACGTTTTTCCAACTCGCCCTCCTGGCTCTTCCAGGAGGGCTGGTCAGCCTGTGGAGTCCTTCAGACATGCGGTAGCAGCTGAGATGGCGTCGCCAGGACGCACCTCCTGAATAGCAAAGCTGCGTGCCAACAACCCGGAGGGGGGAAAGAGGATGGGAGGAAACCCCACCTCTGCGGGAACCGACCCATTGCAGCCGCAGCAGGAATTCCCAAGGGGAGGAAAACAAGTGTTGACGGGAACAGGCACTCCTGACCTTTTGCTTCTCACCCAGACAGCAGTTTCTCTCTGACTAGGTGGCTTTGAGTGTGTGCTTGTGTGTGTGTGTGTGTGTGTGAGAGAGAGAGAGCACACTCACAACACACATGGGTGTCCTTTGCTCGCTCTCTTCCTTTCCATACCATTTTAGCTCATTAGCGTTGGACTACTGCAATTCGCTCTGCGTGGGGCTGCCCTGGGAGACTATTTGGAAGCTACAACTGGCACAGAATGCAGCAGCGTGGACAAGGTGGCCCGTGTAACATCTGTGTTACACGAGCTCCATTAGTTGCAGGACGGCTTCTGGGTCCAAGTCAATCTGTGAGTTATGACAGTCCTCGACTTAATGACAGTTCGTTTTGTGACCGTTTGAAGTTACAACGGCCCTGAAAAAAGGGTCTTGTGATGGTTTTTCACACTTGTGACCGTTGTAGTATCCCCATAGTCACTTGATCAAATTCAGGCGCCTAGCAACTGGCTCGTATTTAGGACGGTTGCAGTGTCCTGAGATTGTGTGATCCAGCGGTGAAATCTACTTACCTTCCCTACCGGTTTGGAAGTGCGCACTTTTTCACCCTCTACGTGTGCGCAGAAGGCTTTGTGCATGCGCAGAGGGTTAGAAAAATGCCGACGTCTCGGCGGGTGGGCGGAGCCTCGCGCTACCGCCATTACCGGTTCTCCGAACCACTGGCGGCCACCGCCGCTACCAGTAAACCTGAACCGGGCCGAACCAGTAGCATTTCACCCCTGGTGTGATCCCCTTTTGCGACCATCTGACAAGCAAAGTCAATGGGGAAGGTAGATTCAGTTAACGACGCTATTACTAATTTAACAACTGTAGTCATTCACATAACCACTGTGGCAAGGGACAATGAGTTCTAATCCCACCTTAGTAATGAAAGCCGGGTAGATGATTTTGGGCCAATCACCTGGAGAATGTGAGTTATAGTTTTGCCTTAAACATGAAAGCTGGCTGGGTGATGCTCATAACAGTTGGCTTCAGTGAAGGTGTACATTTAGCCAGGCTAACCACAAAGGCTAAGAAATACTTGTACAAGTACCTCTCAACTTACAATTGGCCACTTAATGACTAAACTTATGACAGATCCCTTCCAGAAAGTATTTATGGTCCGGATTCGAAGTTCCAACGGCCATCCCTCCCAGTGATTAGATGATTTGCATTCTGGGCAGTCAGCAACCAATTGCTGTCCCGCTCACTCACACACATAACTGTAGTTTAATGTGTTTATTAATATTTCCCTCGCAACTCCCTTCACCAGAAACCCCTTCATGGTCTTGGTCTTTAAAGCCCTTCATGGCTTAGGATCAGGTTATCTCCGGGACCGCATTCTGCCTCATACTTCCCTCCGACCGGTTAGGTCGGGTCCCGTCCGGGTCCCGTCGGCCAAGCAATGCCGGCTGGCGGGCCCTAGAGGGAGGACCTTCTCTGTGGCAGGCCCGGCGCTCTGGAACCAACTGCCTCCAGAGACCCGAACTATCCCCACCCTGCTGGCCTTCCGAAAAGCCGTTAAGACATGGCTCTTCCTGCAGGCTGGGGTAGAGCCTAATCCATCTGTGCTCTCCCCCGGGTATGTCTGATTGTTGGAAGGTTTTTTTAATATGAATTTTTAATTTTTATATTTGTTTTTAATTTAACGTTTATTATTGGTGATTTTTGTATCTTTTTTCTGTTGTACGCCGCCCTGAGTCCCTCGGGAGTTGGGCGGCATATAAGAAAACCGTAATAAATAAATAAATAAATAAATAAACCCAGAACTGTCCCAATGAAGTCCAGCCATCAGCATATTAATGCTAATCCACAGAGCAATGGCCAATGACTCCACAAGGCACTTGAAAGTTTTCCAGTCAAAAAAAGAACCCCAACCAGGTAAAATTAAATCCACAATACAAGAGGGTTCACAAGGCAAGAAAAATCCAGAGTTCGCAAGGTATGATTCAAAGTCAAGGCACGATCCAAAGCAAGGCAGGAACATGTTCCCAGCATCGCCTCCATCTGTGTGCTGTGCTAAATAGCCAGCTTCTGGTGCAGCCCATCAAGAAGGGCGAGGCTGCCTCCTCGTGAGTAATCTGGCTGACCTCCTCTGCTCCTGCCTTTTCTCTGCCCTACATGTCCTTGGATCAATTGCAGAAGGCAGTTCCACTTCCTCATCGCTGACCACCTGCAGCTGCTTGCTTTCCCCACCTGACGCCTCAGGGCTGCCCTGCTGCACCTGTCCTCCAGCCAAATCCCTCTCAGACGGCTGCTTGGAGCCATTGACCAACTCCCCTCCAGACCTGCGTGGGACTGGTTCATCCTCCTCCGAGCTGACATCTGGAGAGGTATCTGGAGAAGCTTCCGGGGGAGTCATCACATCAAGTGACATTTGCGTCCTGCAGATACTTGACAACAATTTACTTTTTTTTTTTTTTGCTGGAAACTGATATTTACCTCCTGTTTGTGGCAAACTGCCCATTGCAAACAATGGGTTTGCTTTGTGACCATGATGTTCACTTTATGATCTCCCCCAAAAAGGTTGTAAAATTGGGTGGGGTCACACGATGACCCACTTAATGACCAGCATGACTTACAACTCAAATTCTGGGCTCAATTACTGTCATAAGTCAAGGACTACCTATATTTGAACTAAAAGGTAGTTTTATTAAGAAATGGATGGGAAAGCAGAGTTTTCTTCTAACATCTTGAAGACAGGAAGAGGCAGAGCAGGGTGGAAGAAGAAGGAAAAAGTACTATATCAATTTTATTTCTCCCAGCTTCTCGTTTTCCCAAATCTTGACATTTTTTCCACAACTTCTGATTTTTTTTTGCAAATCATTCACCTTCAGTTTATTCCCCATTTTTTAAGATAGCTCTAAAAATCTGTATGTATCTCTGTTAGAAATTCTGTTTGTATAAAGGACCACACAGAGCAAACAAAGAGTACAGTCACCATGTGCCTTACTGCTAAACTATTTTTCTGTAACAGGAAACAGGAAACTACTTAGAACAAAAGAGCCTAGAGTATATACCATAGATCCAAACTTGTAAATACTGCCATCTGCTGGCTGAATACTACTATAGTTGTTGCATAGAAATACATTCCAACACTCTTAATATGAGGCTTCTTGTACGCCCTCCTGTTTGCCATCTTCGCAAACATACGTCGAATCTGCAAATAATTTCCACAAATGGAATGCATTCTTTCATATCACATTCACAAAAATATGCACTTTTGTAGAGATTTTTCCCTAGCTTGCAGTGAGCTGGATTGGCTGGGGGCTAGTGTATGTGTGTGTGTGTGGGGGGGGGAGAAATCAAACAGGCATATGAAGATCTCATCAGAGTGATCCGGTGTTCCGCCCAAGGGACCCACCTTTTTTCATTTTTGCTTCTGCCTCAGTTTCCAAGAAAAGCATGAAACCTTGGTGGATCTTTTAGAATTTCTCAGGGGGCAAAATTCTGAATGGGCACCCATTCAATGGCAGTAGAATAGGAATAGTGTGGTATGAGGGTATTTTTTTTTATGTTGTGCTTTTATTTCCTGTAAGTCTCCTTGAGGCAGCAATATAACATTTCCAAATAAATAAATAGGATTAAGGATTGGAATGGAATGGAATGGAGCCGAGCGGAACAGAGTAGAGTAGAGTAGAGTAGAGTAGAGTAGAGTGTAGAGTAGAGTGTAGTGTAGAGTAGAGTAGAGTAGAGTAGAGTAGAGTAGAGTAGAGTAGAGTAGAGTAGAGTGTAGAGGGTACAGTAGGGCAGGGCAGGGCAGAATAGGGTAGAGCTGTGATGGCGAACCTATGGCATGCGTGCCACAGGTGGCACGCGGCGCCCTCTCTGCAGGCACGTGAGCCGTTGAACAGCTCAGCTCCACTGCGCATGTGCATATGCCTCCCACTGGCCAGCTGGTTTTTGGGTCAGACACGTGCATACTTTCTCCTCACTTTCTGTGGCCCATGCCTTCCCATATCTGTGGAGATCCCACCCAGCGCTGTTTGGGCACACAAGGCTTTTCCCCCATCCCAGCTCAGTTTGGGGAAAGGAGGCTGTCCCCCCTCCCACCGCTGTGGGGGGTGGGTCGCACGCGCATGTGCAGGGGTGAGACGTGCAGGAGGGGCATTGCATTATGGGTGTGGGCACTCATGCACGTGCGACAGTGACGGAGTGAGAATAAATCTCACCGAGGAGGCGAAATAGATCGTTCTCCCGGAATTCAGACATTAGAAATAAAGCCGGAGTTTAAAAGTCTAATGAAAATATTTATTTCGGTACAAAAACAATAAAATCTCATTTGTTTACATCTCTGCTATAAAATACGACTTCCTCAGTCGGAAGCCAGAAGAAGAAGGGAAGAAGGGAGTTTCAGGAATGCACACATGCGTACAAGAACATACCAATCATGTGCTCAGGAATGAACCATTATATTAGATAGGGATGCAGCTCCCTGCATATACATACAACAGACAATAATCACACCGTGACAGACAGTGTGCGCACGGACACTTTCGGCACCCGAAGGAAAAAAGGTTCGCCATCACCTGGGTAGAGTGTAGAGTAGAGTAGGGTAGGGTAGAGTAGAGTAGAGTAGAGTAGAGTAGAGTAGCATTGCTGGCTGGGGAATTCTGGGACTTGTAGTCCACACATCTTAAACTGAGAAACTCTGGTCTAAGTCATTGTGTCTCCTTTACTGAGAGGCAGCTGCCCTTCAATGCTGCCAGCTCTGATTCAGCATCCAGAAAAAGTGTAAACTCTGGTGAGCTGAAGTTTCCCTTCGGCTTTTGCTGCACTTGTGAAAACGCTCAGCCTCCCCAGCAGGCCCTCCCCTCCCCTCCCTCTCCTCACCAGCTTTCTCTTCTCTGCTCATTTGGTGTCCTTGACCCAGAGAAGTCCGGTGTTTGCATCTTTTTCCTTCTGGTTTTTGCAAAAAATCTTCCTTCAGCGGCGCCACTGCAAAGCTGGCTGTGGGAAGACCAAGCCTCCCAAATTCTCACCAGAGATTTCCCCCCCCCCCTTCAGGCTTCCTAAATCATCCCTATCCTGTTCTCTCCCAAACCACCAAAGCTGGCACACCCCCAATCAGAACAGAGCTGGAAGGGACCTTGAAGGTCTTCTAGGCCAACCCCCTGCTCAAGCGGGAGCCCCTATGCAATTTGAGACCCCACGCACACGTATTTCCAGGCCACCAGCAAAGCAAGAAGAGACATTTGCAAGGAGGCCCATCGAATGGGTTTTCAGATTTTGAGATTCCATCTGAAAGTTTATTATAAATTAAAAATACAGAAATGAATGAAGGTTAGAGAAGGGTGCAAAGGAAAGAAAGAACGAGAGACAGAGGGAGAGAGAAGGAAGGAAGAAGAAATAAAGAAGAAAGATGGATAGGCGGAGGGAGGGAGGAAGAGAGGAAGGAAGGAAGAGAAAAAGAAAGAAAAAGAAAGAAAGAAAGAAAGGAAAAGAAGGAGAGGGAGGAAAAGGGAGAGAGATGGGAAGGAAGGAGAAAGAAAGAAAGAAAGAAAGAGAAAGAAAGAAAGAAAAAATGAAGAAACAAAGAAACAAAGAGATGGATTAGAGGGAGAGGAAGGAAGGAAGGAAGTGAAAAAGAAAAAGAAGAAAACGAGAGGGAGGAAAAGAGAAAGGGAGGAAAAGAGGGAGGGAGAGAGATGGAAAGGAAGGAAGGAAGGAGTGATTTCTGCATTTTTCAGTACAATAGAAGCCAAAATAAAAAAAAGAATTAGAACTTCAGCCCTTTGCTTCACTTTTCTCGACATTTCAAGGCACTTCTATAACAACAAAATCATTCTAGTCATCAAATCTAAAATCAAAGTTTCGTTTGATTTTAGGGAATTCTGGGAGTTGAAGTCCACCCATCTTCAAGTTGTCAAGGTCAGGAAACCCTCGACTAGATCTCATAATACCCTTCCCATTCCTTCTGGGATTCTATGTTCACAGCCTTCTATCTGAGCTGCTGATCGAGGGCCAATCTCACTTCGCCTGATGCAAACGGCTTAGAAATCCAACCGCTTCCCTCCTTGACCTTCACAATTCCCAGAAACGCCGGCCTTTTTGTTCAGAAATCCCAAGAGACATATGCCAGCCAGCCGGCACCAGTGCGAAGAAAAACGGGCCTGCCACAGTAGGACCAAAGGAAGCTTGCGATGGTCCCTAAAGGGGCTTCCCCCAGCAGCGACAAAACGGGCAAGGCGAATTGGACTTGCAAGGGGAGAGAAATGATTGTTTCATAAGAATGATGGGAAGGATCAGCCCGCTGGCTAGGAAATTACCGCTCCAGCAAGGGTTCAGCTGACCATTTCCCCCTCGGCAGACAGAGGGATAGAATCAAGAACACATGAAGCTTTAATATCATTTTATAATGCCTTGATAAGACCACACTAGGAATACTGCATCCAGTTTTGGTCGCCATGATATAAAAAAGATGTTGAGACTCTGGAAAGAGTGCAAAGAAGAGCAACAAAGATGATTAGGGGACTGGAAGCTAAAACATACAAAGAACGGTTGCAGGAACTGGGTATGTCTAGTTTGATGCAAAGAAGGACTAGGGGTGACATGATAACAGTGTTTTAATATCTAAGGGGCTGCCACAAAGAAGAGGGAGTCAAGCTATTCTCCAAAACACCTGAAGGCAGGACAAGGAGCAATGGATGGAAACTGAACAAAGAGAGAAGCAACCTAGAACTAAGGAGAACTTTCCTGACAGAACAATCAACCAGTGGAACAATTTGCCTCCAGAAATTGTGGGCGCTCCAACACTGGAGGCTTTTAAAAAGGGACAGGACAACCATTTGTCTGAAATGGTATAGGATCTCCTGCTTGAGCAGGGGGTTGGACTAGAAGACCTCCAAGGTCCCTTCCAACTCAGTTATTCTGTTATTCAGCTGAGGTGGACTGAAGAGGACAAGGTGGCCGTTCTTCGGCCTGCCGTGGAACTAAAACCCATTTAACCGAAGGGTTTTTTGGTGAAGCCGAGCTGGTTTGGTGTAGTGCTGAAGGCATCAGGCCAGAAACTGGGAGTTTGGGAGTTCCAGTCCTACTTTAGGCATGGAAGCTGGTTGGGTAACTTTGGGCCAATCACTGGGAATTTGCAGATTCTGGTCCTGCCTTAAGCCACGAAAGCCAGCTTGGAGACTTTGGGCCAAACACCAGGAGATTGTGAGTTCTAGTTCTGCCGTAGAAATGAAAGCTGGCTAAAGGACTTTGGGCAAATCACCAGGAGCTGGAAATTCTAGTCCTGCCTTAGGCATGAAAACCAGCCTGGGAGTTGAAGTCCACACACTCTGGGGGTTGGTTTATACATGCTGGCTGGGGAATTCTGGGAGTTGAAGTCCACACACCTTCAAGTGGCTAAGGCTGGGAAACACTGTCCTAGCTATTCAGAAATAGACAGCCCCACATTTATCCCCAATAAAAGGGGAAAGGTTAGCACCAGTGGTGGGTTCCTGCCGGAGCTGTCAAGTACATAGCTCCTGTAGAGAGTGGTCGATTGTGCAATTTGCGCGCGACCGCTCCGGAGCCGTCTTCGCCGGTCCGTCGCGCACGTCGCCATCTTTTTCTGAGAATTTTTGGGCGATTTTGCTTCCGCGCATGCGCAGAAGCAAAATCTCGCCAAAATCTCGTGAGGGGACACGCGTGCGAGAGAGATTTTGGCGTGATTTTGCTTCCGCGCATGCGCAGAAGCAAATCGCCGTAGGGGGCAAGCGTGTGTGGCAAGCGAGCGCCCGACATGTGGAGATGCGCATGCAGCGCACCGGCATCGGTAAGCGAGCAACCCGCCCCTGGTTAGCACCCCCAATAAAAGGGGAAGGGTTAGCACCCTAAGCAGGCCTTCTGGTCTATCCCTCATATCATTTCCAAAGCTCAAAATCGCAAAAATGCAATTTCTTGACTGAACTAGTGCAGCCCTAAATATTGTTTATGACCGTAACTGGCTATATTCCGCTATGGAGAATGTATAGCAAATTAAGTGTTGTCATCTGGCAGACTTGAGTTTATTTTCAGACTTGATTTATGCAGCGAACATCTGTCCCCCTCCCCCCAATTTTTTTTTCTTTTTGGCCTCCTCGAGATCTTTCTGGCGCTTCACCTCTGAAATGTCAAAACCCATCATTCTGAAAATCGCATGGACCTCACACGTGTGGCCAATTCCAGCCTGATTATAATGACCTGGCTTTTCCAGAAATTTTGTCTTCCCTCTTTTCCCACCACCTCCATTCCGGAAAGGGAGCCAGCTGGCAGGCCTGAGGACTAGCACCTTGGCAAATCCAATGGCTTCTCTGCGTGGCTGGCAACGGCGATTTCTTTGAAGCGCCTACCAACAATCACAACCGTTCCACCAACTTTATGCAGAAAACAACGCCTGTTGCCTTCGCATTGCTGGTCCCAAACATCTCCCAGAGTAAAAGTTTTCCTTTGGGAAAACTACAACACCTCCCCCACCCCCCAAAAATAAAGCAAGTTCCAGAAATCTGCCATCTCCTCTGTTTGATTTTGACAGCATCTTCCTGGCTTGGAGGGGCCTGCGGTGCGCCTTGCTCGAGCCAACCACGGCACACGGGCTCCTTCTCCCATCATTGTTGATCCGACAATAGTCTGTTTGTATTTTTCCTTCCCAGAAGGGCTGCCAACAGCACATCTGTCTCCAGCTGATAGCGAGAAGCTTTGGAAAAGCTCACGCTCCATCTGATAAGCCCAGCAGGATTTCGGCTCCTTCACCTCTAGCGGGCCGGGGGGAGGGGCCGGGGCAGCAAGATGTCGGCCTTAATTTATTAACTGATTAATTGATTTCTTCTCCGGCTTGCTAAAACACACACAGGCACACCCACCCACGTAAGCAGGCACCAAGGGGAGAATCTTCGGTAGGGGCCTTTTGGCGGTTCGAGATTCCATTTGGCATCGGGTAAAAAGATGAGCAGGAATGTGGAAGGCAGGAACCGACACCCCGGTGCATGTGAAATTGTAGGCATGGCTGCATATAAAATATAAAATAAGATGATGAGATGATAAGAGGAGAGGAGAGGAGAGGAGAGAGGAGAAAAGAGAAGGGGAGGGGAGGGGAGAAGAGAGAAGAGGAAGAGGAAGGAGGAGGAGGAGAAAAGAAGGAGAAGGAGAAGGAGGAAGAAGAAAGAGGAAGAGGAAGAGGAGGAAGAAGAAAGGGAAGGGGAAGAGGAGGAAGAAGAAGAAGAAGAAGAAGAAGAAGAAGAAGAAGAAGAAGAAGAAGAAGAAGAAGAAGAAGAAGAAGAAGAAGAAGAAGAAGAAGAAGAAGAAGAAGAAGAAGAAGAAGAAGAAGAAGAAGAAGAGAAGGAACCTTTATGGTCACTTTTTTCATGAACACACTGGCACACATTAAAAAATGAAATTCTGATGCCTGCTCTCAAAAGAAAATAAATATATAGAGTTTCCTACCTGAGTAGCAAGTTGGACTAGAAAACCTACAAGGTGCCTTCCAACTCGGATGTTGTTGTTGTTACACACACACACACACGTATTAATCACAGTCCATTTAGAATACATATTGGAAAAAAGAGTCTTGAGAGCTAACAAGATTGCATCGGAAAATGCAAAATGTAAAAAATTATATGCTTGTATTCTTTCATTCATTTATTCATTCACTCATATTTCATATTTCTTTTTTACCTTCAAACATTTTTATAAAGTATTATAAAGTGTTATAAAATACAAAATACAAAAGTAAATAAGAGAGCAGTGAGAGGGGAGGGGAAAGGAGGAAGGAAAAGTGAGGAAGGGTAGGGAAAAGAAAAAAAGAAAAGAAAACGAAGCATTGACTTCCGACTCCCTCTGTTGCAGTAGAATAAGGCATTAACATCAAATCACAACTTTTTGTCTTTCCATAATAATATGAACAAGTCATTTCTTATCAAGATCTATCAATCTAATCTGTAAAACCCAAAGTCAAAATGACATTATTTTCCACATCAAGCACGAAGTTCGGAAGCGGTTTCCGTGTGGAAACAAAAGTACTTCTGTTTTCTTCTTTAATCAGAGTTTTGCCATTTCCGCCAACTCCATCAACTTCTGCATCGATTCTTCCATGGTAGGTATCGAAGTGTCTTTCCATTTTTGCACTTACAATAGTCTTACTCAGTGGTGAAATCCAATTTTTTTTACTACCGGTTCTGTGGGCGTGGTTTGGTGGGTGTGGTGTGACTTGGTGGGCATGGCTTGGTGAGTGTGGCAGGGGAAGGATATTGCAAAATCCCCATTCCCTCCCCACTCTGGGGCCAGCCAGAGGTGGTATTTGCCGGTTCTCCGAACTACTCAAAATTTCCGCTACCGGTTCTTCAGATCCTGCTGGATTTCACCCCTGCCCGGAGTCTTGCTGCTGTCAACATGTTTCTTAACCTTCCCTCTCCCGCAGTGGGATTCTGAGTGGCGAAGAGCATACAGGTAGTCAGGGGTGGGTTCTGGCTTACCTCGCTGCCGGTTCGCTTCCTGATGTGCTGCGCGCACACGCAGTGCTACAAAACCAGCTTCTGCGCATGCGCAGAAGCAAAAAATAAAATGGTAGCACCATAGGAGAGAGCCGGTTCGGGGGCGTGGCAGGCCTGGGTTGCTGCCAGTTCTAGTGACCCAGGCCGCCAAGTTACTACCGGTTCTATAGAACCGGTCCAAACCGGCAGGAACCCACCTCTGCAGGTAATCCTCGACTTACAACCATTCGTTTAGTGACCGTTACGAAGTTACAACGGTACTGAAAAAAAGGGACCTAGGACCGTTTTTCACACATGACAACCGTTACAGCATCCCCATGGTCAAGTATTCAAAATTAAGATGCTTGGCAACGGGTTCATATTTATGACGGTTGCAGTTTGCCGGGGTCACGTGATCCCCTTTTGCGACCTGCTGACCACCATATTACTAACTTAACAACTGCAGAAAGGAGGAGGAGGGGATGCAACGCAGGCAGGTTTGCGAGTCTGTATACTGTACACACAGCTAATCTCCATGAAAGTAGTTTGAGCTTTCCTGTGGAAATGACCTCCTGATCTGATGTAGCTCATGGGGCTGACATCCTATAATATAGGGGGAAACTGTTCCCTGGGGAACTGTGAGGCTTATTATAATATCTAACCCAGAGGTCTTCAAACTTGGCAGCTTTAAGACTTTGTGGACTTCAACTCCCAGAATTCTCCAGCCAGCGATGCTAAGTTGCCAAGTTTGGGGACCCCCTGATCTAACCTCGTCTAGCCTAACATACAACTTATTCAAATCAGTCTGTAAAAATTCTCAGTCATCCAGGTCATGGTTTGTTGGTTTGTTTGTTTTATTTGTCAAGCATATATGATTAAAGCAAAGTATAAACAGTAAAATAATGATTGTATATTTATTTTTTTTTATTATTAGAGTTGGAAGGGACCTTGTAGGTCATCTAGTCCAACCCCCTGCCTACGGGTCCAACCACCAGCCTACGGGTATGGCTATCTGACGAGAGCAAAATAGCTCGAAATAGATCTATAATAGTCTCCCTTTATTTTCATTTATCAGCAAAAAAATGTTACACACACACACACACACACACACACACACACACACACACACACACACACACACACACACACACACACACATATATATATATATATATATATATATATATATATATATATAATACTACAAGCATGAATAAGAGTAAAAGAGGTATGAATATATGGGTACATTAGGACAGGAATGGTAGGCACGATTGTGCGCTTATGCACGCCCCTTACCGACCTCTTAGGAATGGGGTGAGGTCGATGGCAGATAATCTGAGGTTAAAGTTTTTGGGGTTTGGGGAAGAAACTACTGAGTCAGGTAAAGTGTTCCAGGTATTGACTACTCTGTTGTTGAAGTCGAATTTTTTGCAATCAGGTTTGGAGCGGTTTACATTAAGTTTGTATCTGTTGTATTTGTTGTCCCAAAGATGCTTTTTCAGGAGGCAACTGGACTTTTCTTGTTTTTTCTTTGAAGATGTTTTGCTTCTCATCCAAGAAGCTTCTTCAGCTCTGACAGGACAGTAGGGAATGGACAGATTTATATTCCTTGCAGACAGCTGGTCATTTGCATCCTTTTAGAGAGTCATTGAGGCCACTTGGAGGTTTATCTGTGCTCCTGGTTCCTGTAGTCTGCAATTTTTCCTCAAGAAATCCATTCCTACTCCCACACCATTCCAAGGGTGTCCATCCCAAATTGTGTAGCTAAAAGTCTGTAGAGATTCTCAGTCATCCAGGTTGTCCCAAAGGTAAGGTGACCAGACCTCCCGCTTTTGGCGGGACAGACACGCTTTTCAAGCGTGTGTCCCGCGTCCCGCATTGTTTCCAAAAAGTCACACTTTTTTGGAAAGAATGCCGAAACAGCGGGACGTCTGGTCATCTTATGCTTGTTGCATCTGCCGTTCGGCACACCTGAAGGAAAAATATCCGGAGGGCAAACCCGGCAAAAAAGAGGCATCCCCCTTGCCCAGGTATCTTGGCAACAGGACTTTTAAAAGCCACCAGTGGGGTGCCTCGACCACCGGAAAAGGGCGATGCGGGAGCCGTTCCTAAGAGTCCGCCGAGGCTCCGAACCAGAGCGAGAGAAAGCTCCGCAGCCGCAGCCCCCACGGGGGAGCGGGCGTGCCGGCAGCACCAAAAGCGCGCGCGCGCCAGCCGGCTGCCTGCCGCGCCGAGAAAGGGCGAGGAGAAAGAAGCGCTCTGGAGGTAACGCCTGATGACCACTCACGCGCTCGTCCTCAGTCAGACGCGGGGCGGTTTTTCCTGAGGAAAAGCCTCAACTTAATGTCTCACGGGCTCCGTCTGCCACGGAGATGGGGAAGAAGTGGCGGAGTCCCAGCCAGGCGGAGAAAGGCTGCTCCGACAAAGAAGAACTTGGCAGGCGGAGGAGTCGGAGCGCCAGTCGAGGGAGGTTCGCGGAGTCGTGGAAGAGGTTAAGTTCCAGGCAGGGCTGGCCTAGCCCCGCCCTCGGAGGCGCCGCTGTTGTTGGGATGCAGGTGGAGGGGTGAGGGACGAGGAGCCATCGCCGCTGCCGTCGTCTCAGAAAAAGGGGGTTGAGGCGCCGCTGCGGACTCGGAGCGGCGGTTTGAGCTCACGAGCGACCCCTCCGGCGGCGCAAACAGCCCTCCCGCCTCCCACCCACCCACCTGGACGCCGACATTTGCGTTCTTTTGCCCTCTGCGCATGTGCAGTGTTCTGCGCATGCGCAGAGGGCAAAACTCAAATGGCGGCGTCCAGGCAGGCCCGCCCCCCGTCAATGGTGTCCCGCTTAAAAAAAAAATCTGGTCACCTTACCCAAAGGTGCTTTTTCAGGAAGCACCTGGACTTTCTTTTTTTCTTTGAAGACGTTTCGCTTCTCATCCAAGAAGCTTCTTCAGCTCTGACTGGATGGTGGGGAATGGAAGGATTTATATTCCTTGCAGACAGCTGGTCATTTGCATCCTTTTAGAGGGTCGTTGAAGCAAAAATGATGAGGATGAGAAGCAAAATGTCTTCAAAAGAAAAAACCAGAAAGTCCAGTTGCCTCCTGAAAAAGCACCT
>JALIGW010000054.1:2094060-2121560 GCA_023053685.1 Diadophis punctatus similis | reverse complement strand
GGCCCTGTGGGAACTTGGCCGCTCAAACCGGGCTGGGCGCGATCGTGCGATGATGCCAAGGTTCACACCCAGTCGGGGCCTTTGGTTAAAAAGGAAAAGTGCTTTCACTGTTTGAATTTTTCTCCAAAGTCTCGTCCTGCCAAGAGCCAAAAATAAAAGGGAAATGTCCTTGGTTTCAAAGCAAATCCCACCCTTTTCTTTTAAAAAAAAAGAAAGAAAAAAGAAAGAAAAATCTTGTTTCTCCAGAACCAGGAAAGTGATGGTCCATCAAAACGGCCCTGACAGACATCCTGTCCTTCTCGAAGGTTATTTATAAAGAAGCAGCGAAAGCGAAGTGAAGAGTGCCACGTTCTTTGTCCAGCTGCCAACCAGTGATGGGCTCCTACCAGTGCGGTCCACTCTATAGCACCGGTAGTGGCCCGCTGGTGACGTCACAGTACCGGTGCGGTCGGTTGCTAATGCCTGGGTGCTGCCATTTGTTTTAAAAAAAGTAAAAAAAAATGTTTAAAATTTCTTCTGCGCATGCCCAGAAGCCGAGCTTCCGGCACTGTACATGCACTGCGCATGCACTGCCTTCCTACCCCACAGTGAGTCCAAGCAGGGGAGGATGGCTGAGGGAGCATGTGAGATGCTGAAAGAATGGGCGGCAGGAGCTATCTCCATTCCCCTCCCTTCAGCAGTCCGAGAAGCCACGAACGCGCGGTGATGATCCCAGGCATTTTCGCACGTTCGAGGCTTCTCGAGCTGCTGAGGGGAGGGGGAACGGGCGGCAGGAGCCTAGGATCATCGAATGGGGAGAAGCGTTCAGGCCGGACGGAGCCTCCTAGAAGAACTGCTGCCGCGGTCTTACTGCTCCCGCTGCGGGGGGCTGCGTTGCAGGTGGGCAATGCCCCCCTGCTTCTCCGGCCACTGCCAAGCTCCCGAGGCCCATGCCCACCCGGTCACATGGCTGGCAAGCCACACCCACAAAATAAGCCACGCCCACAGAGTGGTAGTAAAAAAATTAGGAATCCGCCCCTGGTGCCAACTGATAAGCTCCTTGCCCCACCAGGCTGCCCAACGGTGGGAAACCCGTTGGCATCTTCACATTTTCCTTCTCACAGGCTCACCAATGTTTGGAGCTAGGACACCTTCTTGCAACCCATCACCGAAGTCTTTTGGCCCGCTTCGCCCCAAAAGGGCCACTGATATTGGGGCCGCTAGAGATAGGATGGATCGGGTGGGGGGGGCGTTAGGACCACCGAAGAACCCCTAATCTGCTTGAATCCAGATGAGAACTGCAGGTCTCACAACAGGGAGAGTATCAACATTGCCCCGGATTTTAGATGCTTAGTGATAGGTGGTAAAAATGTGTGATCGCAGATATCAGTTGCCTTAATTCCATGTTTGATTTAAAAAAAAAACACTTTTCCGTTAGCTATTTGAAGGAAGGGAGGGAGGGAGGAAGGAAAGAAGGAAGGGGGAGGGAGAGAGAAGGGAGGGAGCGAGGAAGAGAGAAGGGAGGGAGAGAGAGAGGAAAGAAGGGAGGGAGGGAGGAAGGAAGGAAGGAAGAGAAGGGAGGGAGGAAAAAAGGAAGGAAGGAAGGGAGAGAAGGGAGGGAGGGAAGGAAGGAAAGAGGAAGACGGGAGGAAGAAAGAAAGGAAGGAAGGAATCTGTCTCTCATCTATTTATTCTATCTATCTATCTATCTATCTATCTATCTATCTATCTATCTATCTATCTATCTATCTATCTATCTATCTATCGTCTATCACATCTGATCTCTCTCTATATGTCACTGTCTCAATTTCTCACTGTTTTTGTACTTCTCTCCAGGTTTGTCTCTATGTCTATGTCTGTCTGTCTATCATCTATCAGAATGCAATAGTGCAGGCTAACTCTGACCACTGCCAGCAGTTCGATCCTGACTGGCTCAAGGTTGACTCATCCTTCCACCCTTCCAAGGTGGGTAAAATGAGTACCACTAAATGAGTACTAGTAAAATGAGTACTAGTACCACTCTATAAAGCCTTGGTCAGACCACACCTAGAGTACTGCATCCAGTTTTGGTCACCACACTACAAAAAAGACATTGAAACCCTAGAGAAAGTGCAGAAGAGAGCAACCAGGATGATAAAGGGTCTGGAAAATAAAACATACGAAGAGCGGTTGCAGGAACTGAGCTTGGCCAGTCTGGCGAAGAGAAGGACCAGGGGTGACATGATAGCAGTGTTCCAATACTTGAGGGGCTGCCACAGAGAGGAGGGGGTCAGGCTGTTCTCTATGGCACCAGAAAGCCAAACAAGGAATAATGGATGGAAGCTGACCAAGGAGAGATTCAACCTGGAAGTGAGGAGAAACTTTCTGACGGTGAGAGCCATCAACCAGTGGAACAGCTTGCCAGCGGAGGTCGTGAGAGCCCCAACACTTGCGACCTTCAAGGGGAGACTGGACTGCCATCTGTCTCAAATGGTGTAGGAAGTCCTGCTTGAGCAGGGGGTTGGACTAGATGACCTACAAGGTCCCTTCCAACTCTAATAATAAATCTAAATAAATCTAAATGAGGACCCAGATTGCTGGGGACAATAGGCTGAACCCTGTAAACCACTTAGAGCGGGCTGCAAAGCTCTGTGAAG
This sequence comes from Diadophis punctatus similis, assembly GCA_023053685.1. Classification (NCBI taxonomy): domain Eukaryota; kingdom Metazoa; phylum Chordata; class Lepidosauria; order Squamata; family Dipsadidae; genus Diadophis; species Diadophis punctatus. The sequence goes on along the minus strand of JALIGW010000054.1, from coordinate 2,118,945 downwards.
CGGTATATACGTCTAAATGTTATTGCTATTGACTTCCCATTGAAGTCAGTCCTTCCACCTGGTCCCAAGCTGCACATACAGCCACTCCTTTAATGTACCGATAACTCACTCCCGCGTGCGTTGATTCTCACGTTCAGGAAATTCTCTCTGGTTCAGCCGGGAATCGAATGAATTTTCAGGAAGTTGCTTATTCACGGCAGTTGAGGGCGAATTCTTTACTGCGGCCACAGAGATCGCTTCGGCTATTATGATCCTAGGGCATCTTTTCATTCTCCACAATATCCCTGGCGTTTTGCCAAGTTTTGCTAAGCCTTCATATTTCAGGCTTGCCAAATGATCTCAGCTTCCTCCGTTGAACATGTGTTTGGCCAGTTGTCCTCCATGACACTGGAAGGATGGAAAGACCTGGTTGGGGGAGTCCAAGATCTTCAGGGACTTTGGGTGGACTCTTCATGAGTAGGATACCCCAAAGCGAACCGCCGCCAGACCTACTGGCAACTTAAGTCCTCCAAGTTTTCATCACAAAGGGTTTTATTTCCAGCGAAGGAAGCTTGTGGAGTCATAAAGTGGTGAGGTCAGGGCTCAAATGTCCTGACATTGTGTATATATCCTGAATGACCCTTTGGTGATACTGACCACGGGAGAACCTCTTGCTAACTGGAAGGGACCAATGCTCTTCGGTGGAATCGATTTGGCAAAGGGCAAAGGTGATACAGACGGCACCCAAAAAATTTCCCAGAGAATTCTGTTCCTTTCGTTGGCCACTTCCTACTCTGGACTTCAGGTTGTTCCAGCTCATTCTGAGTCTGAATTTGATGTACAGGTAGTCCTTGACTTACAACCGTACGTTTAGTGACCGTTCGGAGTTACAACGGCACTGAAAAAAGTGACTTAGGACCATTTTTCACACTTATGATCGTTGCACCGTCCCCTTGGTTACGTGATCAAAATTCGGCCACTTGGCAACTGGTTCATATTTATGACGGCTGCAGTGTCCCGGGGTTACTTGATCCCCTTTTGCGACCTTCTGACAAGCAGAGTCAATGGCAGGGGGAGCAGATTCACTTAACAGCCGGGTTCCTCACTGCAGTGATTCACTTAACAACTGTGGCTAGAAAGTCGTAAAATGGGGAAAAACTCATTTAACAACTTTTTCACTCAACAACATAAATTTGGGGCTTAACTGTGGTCATAAGTTGAGGACCACCTGTAATCTTACCCATAAATAGGGAAATGCCTCTTTTGGATCCAAAAAGCTTTGCCAAACTACTCTGTATTACAAGTTTTCTCAGCTGTATCACATTTAGCCTTAGTAACCATTACGTGTTGACTTCAAATCCCAGAATTCCCCCACCAATATGTACGGACTTCAAGTCCCAGAATTCCCTCATTGATATGTGTGGACTTTGACTCCCAGAGTTCATCCATCAATTCCCTCATTGATATCTGTTGACTTAAAATCCCAGAATTCCCTCACCAATATGAATGGACTTCAAGTCCCAGAATTCCCTCATTGGTATCTGTTGACTTAAAATCCCAGAATTCCCTCAATAATATGAATGGACTTGCCCAGAATTCCCTCATTGATATCTGTTGACTTAAAATCCCAGAATTCCCTCAATAATATGAATGGACTTCAAGTCCCAGAATTCCCTCATTGATATCTGTTGACTTAAAATCCCAGAATTCCCTCAATAATATGAATGGACTTCAACTTCCAGAATTCCCTTATTGATATCTGTTGAGTTAAAATCCCAGAATTCCCTCAACCAATATGAATGGACTTCAAGTCCAAGAATTCCCTCATTGATATCTGTTGACTTAAAATCCCAGAATTCCCTCAATAATATGAATGGACTTCAACTTCCAGAATTCCCTTATTGATATCTGTTGAGTTAAAATCCCAGAATTCCCTCAACCAATATGAATGGACTTCAAGTCCCAGAATTCCCTCATTGATATCTGTTGACTTAAAATCCCAGAATTCCCTCAATAATATGAATGGACTTCAACTTCCAGAATTCCCTTATTGATATCTGTTGAGTTAAAATCCCAGAATTCCCTCAATAATATGAATGGACTTCAACTTCCAGAATTCCCTTATTGATATCTGTTGAGTTAAAATCCCAGAATTCCCTCAATAATATGAATGGACTTCAAGTCCCAGAATTCCCTCATTGATATCTGTTGACTTAAAATCCCAGAATTCCCTCAACCAATATGAATGGACTTCAAGTCCCAGAATTCCCCCCATCAGTATGTGTGTGTGTGTGTGGACAACACCCTGCTTATCTGAGTGTTGGTTGTGTTCTGATTTTTTTTTAATTTCCTTCGTAACTTATGAATTGTCTCTTTTGACTGATGTGTAAGTGTGATTTTTCTTTATGTAACACTGGCAGGGCAAGTTACTTTGTATAAACAGGCAGCAAAGACCATACTCACTACTAGCACTGATGATGTGATCGAGTTGGGTGATGAAACGTCGGCAAGCCAACAACCAAGTTCAGAAAGCACTAAGGGCTCCACAGAATGAGAACCCCAGATAAGCAGGGATTAACACCAGACAAACAATCAAGCAGAAAACAATCAAGGTACTACCAAGGAGAAAACCACACTTCCAACACTGGCAAGGGAAGCTACTGTATAAAAACAGGTAGCAAACCCCACTCCTCTCTACCACTGATGATGTTACCTAGTTGGGTCATGAAACGTCTGCAAAAAACCAGCTAAGCTCAGAGAGCGCCAAGGACTCCACAGTTCAACGCTGAGTTGCAGAGATATCTCTTCTCTAAGAACATCCTTCAACAGAGAGTTGGAGGACTCAAAGAGTCCTCGCGAGGCAACCTCCATTCTCCTTCCCAGCTGCAGAAGAAACTCATTTAACCAGGAACGTGAAAGTCCGGTTACGTCTCTTACCACCAGCCAGATTGGCCAAAATGTATCAGAACATGAACCCTAAATGTTGGAAATGCCCACACAAAAACGGAACATATTACCATATGTGGTGGACCTGCCCTAAAGTCAAAAAATTTTGGCAAACAATCCATAATTGGCTTGAAGAAATAACTACCCAAAAAATAAATATTAAACCGGAAATTTTTCTGTTAGGGATGTTAGAACGAACCATAGAAAAGAAATACTGGTACATTACAATTCATATATTGACAGCGGCGAGAATATGTTTAGCGCAATATTGGAAACAAGGCGACGTACCGACCGAAAACGTAATAATCAGAAAAATTTTAGAATGTGCGGAACTGGATAAGCTAACAATGGAACTAAACCAGAAAGAAAATTCGGAGTTTTTTGAAATTTGGAATTCTTTTTATAATTGGCTGGAAAGGAGAAAAGGAAAAAAAATAGAACTGTTTAGACTGATATATAATTTATAAATTTATAGAAGAACAACTTTTTATAACTATTATAAATATATGTATTTACTTATTAACTTATAACTAGATAAAAACGAGAAGAAAAATATCATATATACAGGTATATATAGTTGTACAGAAATATACAAGTAAAAAGATAATGTGAAGACGTTTACCGTAAAGGTTCGCATGTATATATGTACACGTAAGTACATATAATGTTTTGCTCAATGTTTGTTTGTCTTTTTTAATGTTTATATTTCAATAAAAATTATTTTTTTAAAAAAAGAAAGTCCGGTTAGTCTGAAGAATAAATTCTGTGTAAGTGGCACCTCTACCAAATGCATTTCTCTCGCCAGCCAAGGGACTCTGTTCGCGCTCTTGGCAAGCCGGCTGCATTGCGTCGAGGCAATTCCTTAATGCTGAAACCGACCAACAAGCACACCCCATCAAAAAACCAGAAAAGAAGAAAATAAAACATGCTTCTGGGCATCTGGAAATGGTTGGCGGGAGCGCAGTATTGTCCTCTGGAAAGGAAGGGCGTAAATCTTGACTCGAGTGGGGTAATAAACAGCAACAAGACGGGGCGGTCCAGAAAGCGGCAGAAAGCAAATCTGAGCAGAGTCCAAATCTCCCACTGTTCAGAGGAGCTCCATCAGGGGTGGGTTGCTGCCGGTTCCGACCAGTTCTTTAGAACCAGTAGTGGAAATTTACCGCCGCTCACCGAACTGGCAGCGATGACCGGCGGTCCACGGTCCCAAACCGGTCCTACGGTCGCCGCAGCTTGCAAAATAACCCTCTGTGCATGCGCAAAGCAGCGGCGGATTGCTTCCTTACCGATGCCGGTGCGCTGCACACGCATCTCCACGCTTCAGGCGCATGTGCGCTCGCTACGCATGCGTGCCCCCTTGTGCGATTTTGCTTCTGCGCATGCGTGGAAGCAAAATCGCACCGAAATCTCACACACGCATCCCCTCGTGAGATTTCGGCGCAATTTTGCTTCCGCACACGCGCAGAAGCAAAATCGCCCAAAAATTCACAAAAAAAGATGGCGATGCGCGCAACGGACCGGCAAAGAGGGCTCCGGAGCGGTCGCACGCAAATTGTGCAATCGGCCGCTCTCTACTGGAGCTGCGCATTGGACAGCTCTGGCAGGAACCCACCTCTGGCGTAAAGGCTTCTGCACATGCGCAGACAGTCATTTCCAGGTGTTTTGTACAATGGGGGCGTGTGTGTGATGGGGGCGCATGCGTGAGCGAAATGAGCGAGCGTGCGGAAAACACACACTTCCATCGCGATGCGAACTGGTAGGGAAGGTAAGTGGAACCCACCCCTAGGCTCCATCCAAGTACACCCATGTGGGAAGGGAGAGGGGAAGAGGAAGGGGAAGGGGAAGAAGGAAGGATATAGGGAAGGGAAGGAAATAGAAAAGGAAAGGAATTGGAGGAGAATGGGAAGGGAAGGGAAGGGAAGGAAATAGGAAAGGAAACATGAATGGAAAAGAAACAGGAATGGAAAGGAAATGGGAAAGGGAGGAAAGGAAATAGGGAAGCAAAAGAAATAGGAAAGGAAATAGAGAAGAAAAGGAAATAAAGGAAATAGAGAAGAAAAGGAAATAGGAAAGGAAACATAAATGGAAAGGATAGAGGGAAGGAAAGCAAACAGGAATGGGAAGGAAATAGGAAAGAGAAGAGAGGAAATAGGGAAGGAAATAGAAAAGAAAAAGAAATAGGAAATAAGGAAGGAAATAAGGAAGGGGAAGGGATTGACCCTGTTTCTTGAAAATTAAACAACCAGGTTTTGGGACTTTAGTGAAGAGCACAACATCAAATGTGCATAAAGTACACACTTGCAAATTGCTTTATCACTGGAGGCTTTAAAGAAGAGACTGAATAGCCACTTATCTGAAATGTATAGGGTCTCCCGCTTGAGCAGGGGGGTGGACTAGAAGACCTCCAATGATCCTTCCAGCTCTATTCTGATTGATTGATTGAAATCTCCCTGTGCAGTAAATGTGAGAGAAAAGCAGGTATCTCCCCTAGATATGCCTAATGTTTAGCCTTTGTTTGATTGGTTGATTACTTGTAAATATTAACTGCCACTGGGTAGCATTGCTTCTCATTTAAAGCTCCAGAAAAACAAGCCCATTTGCACCCAGTGCCAAAAAGATAATACGGGTTACAACAGTTCATTTTAGTGACCGTTCAAAGTTACAACATCACTGAACAAAGTGACTTATGACCATTTTTCACACTTATGACCATTGCAGCATCCCCGTGGTCATATGATCAAAATTCAACCCCTGGACAACTGACTCGCATTTATGACAGTTGCAGTGTCCCGGACTCGTGTGATCTCCCCTTTTGCGACCTTCTGACAAGCAAAGTCAATGGGGAAGCCAGATTCACTTAACAACCAGGATTACCAATTTAAGAACTGCAGGGATTCACTGAACAAATTTATTTATTTCTTCCATTTCTATGCCGCCCAACTCCCTAGGGACTCTGGGCGGCTCACAACAGAAGAACGAACATCAAAATCAATTAAAAAAAACATCTAAAAACAGCTTAAAAAACAATTTACAATTTAAAACAGTTTCAGCCATCCATACATTCATGGCCCAACCTCGCTAGTTGCCCCCCCCCCCCAGGTCAATGGCCCCAGGCCTGTCAGGAAAACCAGGTCTTTACGGCTTTCCGGAAGGCCAATAAGGTGGGGGTAGTGCAGATCTCAGGAGGTTACTGATTCCAGAGAGCCGGGGCAGCCACAGAGAAGGCCCTCCCCCGCGGACCTGCCAGCCGACAGTTGGAACCCGAAGACCACCAACTCTGTGGGATCTTACCGGTCGCTGGGAGGTATGTGGTAGAAGGCGGTCTCGAAGATAATCTGGCCCTGAGCCATGTAGGGCTTTAAAGGTAATGACCAACACCTTGAATTGTGTCCGGAGACCGATAGGAAGCCAGTGCAGCTCACGAAGGATTGATGTATTGTGGGTGTATCTAGGCGCACCCATGGTTGTGCGCCTAGATACACCCACATTGCGCACCAAATGTGGCAAGAAAAGATCGTAACATGGAACAAACTCACTTAACAAATTTTTCACTCAACATAAAATTTGGCCTCAATTGTGGTTGTAAGGTAAAGATGGCATACTTTGTAAGTGAGTATCTCCACTACAGGGAAACCCACCCACCCCCACTAATTTCTGGTTGCATTTATCTTGCCTTCCAAGTTAGGGACAATGTGCTGCATTTTAACTACATTATTTAGCTGCAGGCTGCAGATCTACCCCTTAGCTCACGTTAGGAGCTACAGTACAAAATTCTTCTTTTAAGAATCCTTTTTTTTTCTTTTTGGCTATCAGCTATTGGAAATGAAAACCAAGGACTGGATTTAATCTCCCAAATTCCATTTTTCCTGCCAACCCCAACCACCTCCCCTCCCGGAAACCAGGACTCCAGTGTACGCATGTGTTTTAAATGACTTTGCTTACAGCCCTCGTTTCAACAGGTTTTGCCCTAATGATTAAGGATGGTGCTGACATAGCAATAGTACGTATTTAGACTTATATCACGCTTCACCGTACTTTTACAGCCCTCTCTAAGCAGTTTACAGAGTCAGCAAATTGCCCCCAACAATCTGGGTCCTCATTTTACCCACCTCGGAAGGATTTTGACTTGTAAAGATGTGTCTAACCTCAGCAGAACCAATCTGTTTGATTAGAGCCACATATATTTTATTTTATTTTATTTTATTATTTTATTATTTTATTATTTTATTATTTTATTATTTTATTATTTTATTATTTTATTTTATTTTATTTTATTTTATTTTATTTTATTTTATTATTTTATTATTTTATTTTATTTTATTTTATTTTATTTTATATTTATATTATTTTATTTTATTTTATTTTATTTTATTTTATTTTATTTTATTTTATTTTATTTTATTTTATTATTTTATTTTATTATTTATTATTTTATTTTATTATTTATTATTTTATTATTTTTATTATTGTTATTGTTTTTATTATTTTATTTTATTGTATTTTATTATTTTTTATTTTATTCATTTCATTTCATTATTTCATTTATTTCATTTATTATTTCATTATATTTTATTATTTTAATTTATTATTTTAATTTAATTTAATTTAATTATTTATTTTATTTTATTATTTATTTTATTTATATCCTGCCTTTATTATTTTTACAAATACCTGAAGGTGTCAACACATCTTCCTCCTCCTATTTTCCCCACAACAACGACCCTGTGAGGTGGGCTAGGCTGGGGGGGGAGGGAGGGAGGGAGGGAGAGAGAGAGAAACAGAGAGAGAGAAAGACCCAAATTCACCCAGCCAGCTTTTGTGTCTAAAGCGGGACTAGAACTCTCTGTCTCCAGGTAATTGGCCCAAAATCACACAGCAGCTTTCATGCCTAAGGTAGAACTAGAACTCATATCCTCTTGGCAATTGTCCCAGTCACCCAGCAGGCTTTCATGCCATTCCAATATTTCATTTGAGGGGCTGCCCCAAAAAGGAGGGGAGTCAACCTATTCTCCAAAGCACCAGAAGGCAGGAAAAGAAACAATGGATGGAAACTAATCAAGGAAAGAAGCAAACCTGGAATTAAGGAGAAACCTCCTTCCTAACAATGAGGACAATTAACCAGTGGAACGGCTTGCCTCCAGAATTTGTGGGTGCTCCATCACTGGAGGCTTTTAAGAAGAGACTGGACAGCCACTTGTCTGAAATGGTCTAGGGCAGGGGTGTCAAACTTGATTTCATTGAGGGCCACATCAGGGCTGTGTTTGACCTCGGGTGGGCAGGGGCGTGGCTAGGGGGTATGGCCAGCATGAAGTCACTTGTGTCGGGGGGGGGGCGCCTGTGGCGGCCCGAGCGCTCTGCCAGTGAAAACGGAGCTGGAGGGCGCCATGTACTGCTCTCTAGAGCTTCATTTTTGCTGGCAGAGGCTCTGCGGAGCCGAGGTGGCGCAGTGGTTAAAAGCAGCACTGCGACCTTCAGCTGATTGCTAGTTCAGCAGTTCAGCTGTTCAAATCTCACCGGCTCAAGGTTGACTCAGCCTTCCATCCTTCCCAGGTGGGTAAAATGAGGACCCAGATTGTTGGGGGGCAAGAGGCTGACTCTGTAAACCGCTTAGAGAGGGCTGTAAAGCACTATGAAGCTGTATATAAGTCTAAGTGCTATTGCTATTGCTAATCCTTTGCTATTGCCACCGCGGGCCAGATCTAAGCACTCCGCGGGCTGGATCTGGCCCCTGGGCCTTGCGTTTGATACCCCTGGTACAGGATCTCCTGCTTGAGCAGGGGGTTGGACTAGAAGGCCTCCAAGTCCCTTCCAGCTCTATTCTGATTGATTGATTGATTGATTGATTGGTTGGTTGGTTGATGCCTAAGGCGGAACTAGAACTCAGTCTCCTGGTGATTGGCCCAAAGTCACCAGCTGGCTTTCATGCCTAAGGCAAGGCTATAACTCACTCTCTCCTGGTGATTGGCCCAGGAGCTCAGCACCGTTTTCATGCCTAAGGTAGGACTAGAACTCGCAGTCTCCTAGTGATTGGCCCAAAGTCACCCAACCTCCTTTCGTGCTTAAGGCGGTACTAGAACTCAAAGTCTCCTGGTGATTGGCCCAAAGTCACTCAGCACCGTTTTCATGCCTAAGGTGGGACTAGAACTCGCAGTCTCCTAGTGATTGGCCCAAAGTCACCCAACCTCCTTTCGTGCTTAAGGCGGTACTAGAACGCACGCTCTCCTGCTTGCTAGCCTGACGCCTTATACCACTACACCAAACTGCCTTCTTTGACCCAGATTAGAGGGGAAATAATCCGTGCGGCTAAGTGTCAGTTTTCAGGAGTTAAACACAAGGAGAAAAAATGCACCGGATTTCAAGAGTTAAAAACACACACAGACTCACACACCGCATCTGTTTATCCACATCGCATTTCAGCAAAACAACCGTGCCTTTTTACTCTGGATCAAAATACATATTTACATTGCTTTCGCCATCGTCACATTAGTTCACAGATGGATGTCAATTTGAATTTTTGTTTTTCACTTAGTAAGCATCTTTGCTAGAGAGAGAGAGAGAGAGAGAGAGAGAGAGAGAGAGAGAGAGAGAGAGAGGGAGGGAGGGAGGGAGGGAGGGAGGGAGGGAGGGGGAGAGAGAGAGAGAGAGAGAGAGAGAGAGAGAGAGAGAGTTGGCTTGTTCCAATGACTTGGTGGGAGGTGGAATAGAAAGAGGTTTCCATCCTTACAAACATTTCTCGTAGCCAAATTGTGCCAAATTAATGCCTGTAATTAATTAAGGGGAAGTTTAATATATGGCAATATAACTATCAAGAGAATACATCTCACCAGCTCTCAATGGTCATATTGAAGGGGCACTGTGTAATTATTCTGGACTGCAATTTTGGCTTTTTCTTAGAAGCCCAAACTAAAATCAATAGCCCCATTCCTGTAGCGTTGTCAAATTTAAGGGTGATTTTTGAGGAATTCGTAGATCACGGTAATGCAGGTAGATATTAATCTAGTGAAAAGAAGGACTAGGGGTGACATGATAACAGTCTTCCAATATTTGAGGGAGTCCTATAAAATGAGGGTGTCAAACTATTTCCCAAAGCCCCAAAAGACAAGAAACAATGGATGCAAACTAACCAAGGAGAGAACCAACCTAGAACTAAGGAGAAATTTCCTAACAGTGAGAACAACTTTAATCCAATTCAGAAATTGTAGGTGCTCCATCACTGGAGGTTTTTAAGAGATTGGACAGCCATTTGTCTGGAATGATGTAGGACAGTGATGGCGAACCTTTTTTTTTGCTCGGGTGCCAAAAGGGTACACGTGCCCACACCCATAATGCAATGCCCTTCCCCCCGCGCAGGTGCACACAATCCCCCCACGTTGCCCCCCCACGCGCATGCACACAGGGCTCACTGAAGCCTCCGGAGCCTGTGAATGGCGAAAAACAGATTCCAGCTGATTTTCGGCCTTCCAGAGGGCGGGGAGAGGTCATTTTCGCCTTCCCCAGGCTTCAGGAAAGCCTCCAGAGCCTGTGGATGGCAAAAAACGGACCCAACGGCCCAACCGGAAGTTCGGAAATGAACTTCCGGTTGGGCCGTTGGGCCATTTTTCACCCTCCCCAGACTTAAGGAGGCTTTCCTGAAGCCTGGGGAAGACAAAAATGACCTCTCCCCACCCTCCGGAAGGCCGAAAATCAGCTGGCCAGCGCGCACATGTGTGCTGGAGCTGACATAGGGCAACGCCTCGCGTGCCATAGGTTCGCCACCACCGGTCCAGCTGAAAATGACTCGATGGCACACAATCCACCAAGAGGCGTGGTAAAAAGCATCAGGCACAGTGTAGAAAGATAACAGAATAACAGAGTTGGAAGGGACCTTGGAGGTCTTATAGTCCAACCCCCAGCTTGAACAGGAAACCATATACCAGGGGTGTCAAACTTGATTTCATTGAGGGCTGCATCAGGGTTGTGTTTGACCTGGGGGGGGCAGGGGGGGCGTGGCCAGCTCGACATCACTTGGGGGGGGGCATCTGTGGTGGCCCAAGCACTTTGCCAGCGAAAATGGACTCCCGAGCGCTGTTTTTAGCTGCAACAGCCTCCTGCAACCCTCTGCCACTGAAAACGGCGCTTGGGAGGACCACGCTCCGTTTTCGCTGGAGAGGCATCACAGGCTAGTCCTTTGCTGTTTCCAGGGCAGCCCCACGGGCCAGAACTAAGCACCCCTGGGCCACATCTGGCCCCCGGGCCTTGAGCTTGACACCCCTGCCATATACCATTCCAGATAAATAGTTGTCCAATCTCCAATCTCTTTTTAAAAACTTCCAGTGTTTGAGCACCCACAACCTCTGGAGGAAAGCCATTCCACTGATTAATTGTTCTGACTGTCGGGGAAATTTCTCCTTAATTCCAGGTTGCTTCTCTCCTTGATTAGTTTTCATCCATTGCTTCTTGTCCTGCCTTCAGGTGCTTTGGAGAATAGCTTGACCCCCTCTTCTTTGTGGCAGCCCCTGAGATATTGGAACACTGCTATCATGTCTCCCCTAGTCCTTCTTTTCATTAAACTAGACATACTCAGTTCCTGCAACCGTTTTAGCCTCTAGTCCCCTAATAATCTTTGTTGCTCTTCTCTGCACTCTTTCCAGAGTCTCAACATCTTTTTTACATCGGTGGCAACCAAAACTGGATGCAAATATTCCAAGTGTGGCCTTAGCAAGGCATTATAAGTGGTATTAACACTTCGCGTGATCTTGATTCTATCCCTCTGTTAATGCAGCCTAGGATTGCGTTGGCTTTTTTTGGAGGCTGCAGCACACAGCTGGCTCATATCGAAGTGGCTCATATTTAAAAAGACAATCGTTGCAAGGAAGACACCCCCTTTCCCACCAATCAGGGAGGAATCCCCAAATCCCCAGTGTTCCAGACCCTGCAGTCCACCCCCAGCCCCACCCCAATTCCTTCAAAACTGACACCCGGACTTCCAGTTGAAGGTGAGAAGCTGAGCCCCATCCTCAATTGCCCCTGGAAATCCAGCACTGCCCAGGGGCTGGGTGGTGTTGGGGGGGGCGCCCAGTCCTGTTTGTGTCTCAAAGGGGGAGGACCTGCCTCGCTCCCCCCACCCCATCCTTCAGTCCCCTTGTGTTTATCCAAGAGCTGCAAGCGGTGGCGTCCAGCATCTCTGAGCCCCGTTTCCTCCTTGCAAGGTGTGGTCCTCCCCAAGAGTCTATAAAGAGAAACTCGGGGAGGGGTGAACCCAGCGGGGGGGGGGGGAGGAGAGAGAGAGAGATACGGACCGGGGGCGGCGGGGGGGGGGTTGGAGGGAGACCCAAGCTTCCAATAAACCCCGCGTCTCTTCTGCCGAGCGGCCTGGCGCTTGGGCCGCGCTCCAGCCGTGCCAGACGCCAGCGCTGCTGCGGCGGGTGATGGGAGAGGTCACCAGATGGCTTTTACAACGATCTTATCGCGGCCCAGAAATAGCCAACATTTCCTCTCTCTGGGGCGACGCTGCGAATACAATGAAAGCGAAGCTGCGGAGGGAGGGGGGGAGGCAGCGCGCCAGGACACCCCCCCCCGCTCCCTGCCTCCCTCGCCCCCCCCCCCCCACGCCGCCGCTCCCACCGCTGCGTCTGCTGCGGCTTCTTCGGCTGGCCCACCTGCCCGTGTCTCTCTTTTCTTTCTTTCTTTCTCTTTCTCTTTCTTTCTTTCCTTCCTTCCTTCTCTCCCCCCTCTCGTTCTCCTTCTTTCTTTCTTTCTTTCCTTCCTTCCTTCTTTCTCTCCCCCTCTCGTTCTCCTTCTCTTTCTTTCCATCTTTCTTTTTCTTTTTCTCTTCTCTCTCTTTTTCTTTCTCTCTTTTCTTTTCCCTCTCTCTTTCTCTCTCTTTTATCCCTCTCTTTCTCTTTCTCTTTCTCTTTCTCTTTCTCTTTCTCTCCTTTCTCTTTTTCTGTCTCTCCCTCTTTGTTTCTCTCTCATTCTTTCCTCTTTCTTTCACTCTTTCTTTCACTCTTTTTCTTTCTCTTTCTCCCCCTCTCTCTCTCTCTCTCTCTGTCTCTGTCTCTCCCTTTCTCCCTTTCTCTCCCACTGTTTCTCCCTCTCTTTCTCTGTTCTCTCTTCTTCTTCTTCTTCTTCTTCTTCTTCTTCTTCTTCTTCTTCTTCTTCTTCTTCTTCTTCTTCTTCTTCTTCTTCTTCTTCTTCTTCTTCTTCTCCCCCCTCCCCCTTCTCTCTCTCTCTCTCTCTCTCTCTCTCTCTCTCTCTCTCTCTCTCTCTCTCTCTCTCTCTCACACACACACACACACACACACACACACACACACACACACACACACACACACACACGGGGTCCTTCGTGCTCTCTGGCCTCTGTGGCTTTCGTGCAGACATTTCATTACCCAGCTAGGTAACATCTTCGATGCCTAATGACATTCCCTGATATTACTGATGATATTACCTAGTTAGGTAATGAAACGTCTGCAAGCAAACAACCAAGCTCAGAGAGCACTAAGGAGCCCTCATTCCAATCCTGAGCTACAAATATTCTCCTTTATTGGGACACACACAGAGGATCTTAGGAAGCCAGAAGCTCAGGCTGCCTGACTCTTGTCACATCCTGGTTTTGCAGGCTGAAAAAGTGGATTTTTTTTCCTTGCAAGGTGGAACAAGGGCAAGTTATGCCAGTCCTGTTTTACCAAAACACTTTAAATCCGTAGCAAGCCTCCTTGGATCTGCAAGACTTGCCCTCTGCCACATTTGTTTACTTAGGCATTGATTTGGCTACTCAGCTCTGAGAAGCTGACCTAGGAAAACAAACAAACCCATCATCATCCAACTGCTAAACAACACATCTGATTAAAACTTGGTAAACAATGACGTGGCAATCAGAGTTAGAATGCCTTTGCCCGTCCCTGAATTGGCAGAAGCTAACGGTGGCAGCATGAAATGGGTTCCTGGGCTGCTGATCCTTGTCTCCTCCCTTCCCAGTCACTGCCAATCCTGACTTTCCTCCTGTAGATTAGGGGGAAATAACTAACAGATGCACTGATGATGTTACTTAGTTTGGTATTGAAATGTCTGCAAGAAAACCAACAAGCTCAGAGTACACCAAGGATCCCACAGTTGTCCTCCTCCTCCTCCTCCTCCTCCTCCTCCTCCTCCTCCTCCTCCTCCTCCTCCTCTCTGCAAACCCCACTGCCTTGTAGCACTGATTATGTTACCTAATTGGATAATGAAATATCTGCAAAAAAACCATCAAGCTCAGAGAGCACCAAGAACCCCACAGTCCTCCTCCTCCTCCTCCTCCTCCTCCTCCTCCTCCTCCTCCTCCTCCTCCTCCTCCTCCTCCTCCTCCTCCTCCTCCTCCTCCTCTCCACACACCTGACTCCCTTCTAGCACTGGGACAGCCACTTGCCTAGTTGGGCAATGAAACCTCTGCAAGAAAGCCGCCAAGCTCAAAGAGCATCAAGGACCCAGTCCCCACCCCCACCTTCCTCCTCCTCTTCCAGTACTGATGGTGTTACCTAGTTTGGTAATAAAAAGATCTGCAACAAAACCACCAAGCTCAGAGAGCACCAAGGACCCCACAGTTCAACCCTGATCTACAAATATTCTGTTCCGCCGAAGTAGGGCAAAACTCACTTAACAATGGTCTGGTTTAGCAACAGAAAATGCGGGTTCAATTATGGCTGTAAGCCGAGGACTACCTGTAATATCCCACCTGAAGGCTAATTTTTGGTGGCATCTTCCAACATTTTGCCGAGGAGCCGAGGTGGCGCAGTGGTTAAAAGCAGCACTGCGACCTTCAGCTGATTGCTAGTTCAGCAGTTCAGCTGTTCAAATCTCACCGGCTCAAGGTTGACTCAGCCTTCCATCCTTCTGAGGTCGGTAAAATGAGGACCCAGATTGTTGGGGGCAATATGCTGAACTCTGTAAACCGCTTAGAGAGGGCTGTAAAGCACTATGAAGCGGTATATAAGTCTAAGTGCTATTGCTATTGCTATTGCCACCCCCACCACCCCGGTTCCTGGTTCCCATAGTCAGTTTCCCAGGCGCTGAGACGGATTTCACCCTGCCTTAGCAGTGCTGCCACATCTGGCAACCTTGCTTTTAGACCATCAGGGCTGGAACAGATGTTTTCCACTGGCTGATAACAGAGTGTGTGTTGAGACGTGAAATCTGAGCATGTGGTAATTCCACCGTTGGTGAGAACAATTGTGTCGGGCCAGATTGTGGCAATAAGGATCTCACTCCCACCCTCTAGCCGTCTTTTTTTTTTCAGATTGTCACCAAAAATGTTGTCTCATCCATTAGCGAGAATGGCCAACCCGCTTCGTTTTGGGATGCTGCACAGCTGCCAGTTTGAACAGTTCGAATTGCAGCGATGGGAAGGCAAGAGAAGGGGAATGCTAGTCCCGCATGGACCAGCTGGGTGATTTGGGGCCAATCACCAGGAGACTGTGAGTTCTAGTCCTGCCTTAGGCATGAAAGCTGGCTGGGTGACTTTGGGCCAATCACCAGGAAACAGTGAGTTCTAGACCCACTATAAGCATGAAAGCCAGTTTGGTAACTTTGAACCAATCACCAGACTGTGAGTTCTAGTCCCGCCTTTGCTATGAAAATGATTGGGTAACTTTGGGCCAATCACCAGGGGATGGCGAGTTGTACTTCCACCTTAGGCACAAATGTGATTGGGTAACTTTGGGCCAATTACCAGGAGATAGTGAATTTTAGTCCCGCCTTAACATGAAGGATGCATATCAGTGGTGGGCGCCTACCAGTGTGGTCCACTCTGCCATTCCGGTAGCAGCCACCAGATGGCGCTATTTGCGCGCGACCGCTCTGGTGCCGTCTTCGGCGGTCCGTCGCACGTGTCGCCATCTTTTTAAAGATTTTTGGGCTTTTTTGCTTCTGCGCATGCGCGGAAGCAAAATCTCGCCGAAATCTCACAAGATTTCAGTGAGATTTTGCTTCTGCGCATGCGCGGAAGCAAAATTGCGCGAGGGCACGTGCGCACATAATGAGCATGTGCACGCACAAAACATGGAGATGCACGCGCAGCGCAGCGGTATCGGTAAGTGAGCAACCCCCCCTGATGCATATTGTATGTTCACACCTTGAGTTACTTATAAAGTTGTAAAGTTTGGATAAAAATCTAACCAATGAATTAAATTAAATAAATGATTATTCTCTCAAGCTGTGCCAAAGGTTGGCATTGGTTTGAAAGGTGTTAAAAGGTGGTGTATTAAATATATAATGCATCAACCTAACAACTGGTGGCGTCTGATTGTTCTTGGTAGACCTCAGGATGTGGATACTGTTTGTGAGGGGATGGAACACCACTCAGAAATACCAGGACTGAAAGGAAGACAGGAAAATAATTATTTTGTTAATTAATGGCTTTTTATTTTTTTGATGTACATTTCTATTACCGTTTGTAACTGAATTCAGTCTCGTTTAGTGACCCCAATGGGAACCAGCAACTCAGACGTTAAGCAGTGGTCACTAAGTGAAACCGCAGCTTTGATCCTGATCTGACTTCAGCTGTCCTTTGCTTTTCAGACCTGCAAAGGTGATCGATGCAAGGAATGGTGGTTAACTTACATTTTCATCGCTCTCGTAATTGTGGATAGTCGCTAAACGAAGCAGTCACTAAACAAGGATGACCTATAGTGCATTTTGATTGTCCACCACTGAGATTTTTTTAAAAAATAGGAAGTGAAATAAACGAACATGCATGAAACAAGGACATGGTAAGAACAACATCCATTGTTGAATTCCACAGCCCTGCGTAATTGTGTCCTGAATCAAGCACAAGAAGATTTTACTTTTAATTGTGTTAATCATCTGTGAGAATGTGAACTATTAACGCCGGAGCTAACTTGATGCTCTAATAAAAATATTGGAATGAAATGAAATCAGATGTCAGTTTTGGCACCAAGCCACCGGTTGCAATTCCCTGGTCCTTCTGTCTTAAATATGTCATCCGAGTGTGACGATAGTCCTTAGTCCCTGTCTCCCAAACTTATTATTTATTAATTATGGCTGTCCACTCCAGAGGTCGTGAACTTCTGCTTACCAGCACCCAGGTAAAACAAAACAGCCATGCCCCCAAATCCCAATTTATACAAATGTGGATCATGCGACCCCGGGATGCTGCAACTATCGTAAATACACACCGGTTGCCAAGCGCCTGAATTTTAATCACAGTACCATAGGGACGCTGCAATGGTCGTAGGTGCGAGGACCAGTCCTAAGTCACTTTTCCAGTGCCGTTGTAATTTTGAACAGTTGCTAAACGAACAGTTTTAAGTTGAGGACTACCTGTAAATAAACAAGAATAAGAGAGTTGGAAGGGACCTTGGAGGTCATCTAGTCCAACCCCCTGCTCAAGCAAGAGACCCTATACCAGGGGTGTCAAACTCAAGGCCCGTGGGCTGGATCCAGCTTGCAGGGTGCTTAGATCTGGCCCACGGGGCCGCCCTGGAAACAGCGAAGGACCAGCCTGCGGTGCCGCTGCCAGCGAAAACAGCCCCCTCCCAAGCTCCGTTTTCACTGGAAGAGGGCTGCAGGAGGATCCCCCCAGCCCCACCCGGGCCATCAGAGGTGCCCCCGACATGAGTGACATTGAGCTGGGTGGACATGGCCAACCCCGGCCATGCCCACCCAGCCCCCCGAGGTCAAATACAACCCTGATGCGGCCCTCAATGAAATCGAATTTGACACCCCTGCCCTCTGCCATTCCAGACAAATGGCTGTCCAGTCTCTTCTTAAAAACCTCCATTGATGGAGCACCCAGAACTTCCACAGGACAGAACAGAATAACGGAGTCGGAAGGGACCTTGGAGGTCTTCTAGTCCAACCCCACTGCTCAAGCAGAACACCAGTGATGGTGAACCTTTTTTTTGCTCGGGTGCCAAAAGGGTTTCCGAACTTCTAATAGGCTTGTTGGATCCGTTTTTCGCCATCCACAGGCTGTGAAGGCTTTACTGAAGCCAGGGGAGGGTGAAAAACGGCCCAACGGCACAACCGGAAGTTCGTTTACGAACTTCTGGTAGGCCCGTTAGGTCCATTTTTCGTTATCCACAAGCTCCGGAAGCTTTCGTGAAGCCTGGGGAAGGCAAAAATGACCTCTACCCCACCTTCCAGAAGGCTGAAAACCAGCTGGTCAGCGCTCACATGCGCGCTGGAGCTGACATAGGGCAACGCCTCGCGTGCCCTCAGATATGGCTCCGCGTGCCACCTGTGTGGCACGCCTGCCATAGGTTTGTCATCATGGCCCTATACCATTCCAGACAAATGATTATGAAAAGACCACCAAGCAGTGTTTTTATTCTAGTAGTTTTTGGTTTTCCTTTTTCCTTCTTTCACTTCTCTCCCTAACTTGATGGAGATGATTACACGGCACGAGGCGAGGCGAGGCCCCCATCTCCGCACGTCTTTTAGCTTCGTTTGGGAGAACCCGCCTTTTGGATCAGACTTTTCCCGTCTTCCCGGTGGTGGATTCAGCCAGTTCGGGCCTATTTAGAATAGAATAGAGTAGCGTAGCGTAGCGTAGAGTAGCGTAGAATAGAATAGAATAGAATAGAATAGAATAGAATAGAATAGAATAGAATAGAATAGAATTCTTTATTGGCCAAGTGTGATTGGACACACAAGGAATAGAATAGAATAGAATAGAATAGAATAGAATAGAATAAGAAGTAGAGAATAGAATAGAATAGAATAGAATAGAATAGAATAGAATAGAATAGAATAGAATAGAATAGAATAGAATAGAATAGAATAGAATAGAATAGAATTCTTTATTGGCCAAGTGTGATTGGACACACAAGGAATAGAATAGAATAGAATAGAATAGAATAGAATAGAATAGAGAAGTAGAGAATAGAATAGAATAGAATAGAATAGATAGAATAGAATAGAATAGAATAGAATAGAATAGAATTCTTTATTGGCCAAGTATGGTTGGACACACAAGGAATTTGTCTTTGGTGCATATGCTCTCAATGTGCATAAAAGAAAAGATACATTTGTCAAGAATCATGAGGTAAAAAACACTTAATGATTGTCATAGGGTACAAATAAGCAATCAGGAAACAATCAATATGAATATAAATCGTAAGGATACAAGCCACAAGTTACAGTCATACAGTCATAAGTGGGAGGAGATGGGTGATAGGAACGATGAGAAAAACTAATAGTAATAGTAATGCAGCCTAGTGAATAGTTTGACAGTGGTGAGGGAATTATTTGTTTAGCAGAGTGATGGCGTTCGGGAAAAAACTGTTCTTGTGTCTAGTTGTCTTGGTGTGCAGTGCTCTATAGCGACGTTTTGAAGGTAGGATTTGAAACAATTTATGTCCAGGATGCGAGGGGTCAGTAAATATTTTCACGGCCCTCTTTTTGACTCGTGCAGTATACAGGTCCTCAATGGAAGGCAGGTTGGCAGCAATTGTTTTTTCTGCAGCTCTGATTATCCTCTGATAATCAGAACTGCAGAATCGTTTGGGTGAACACAGGTAGTTAAATTGCTAACTGGCCCCTCCCCTCCCCTCCCCACCCCTTCCAGGAGTCCTCACACATCCCATTTTGGTTCCCAAGTAAATTCAGGGAGGCCTACTAAGTCCAAAACGGGGCTTGGGGGAGGCGGTGCATCCCCCCCACAGCCCGTTTTTGCTCCCAGGGGGGTGCAGGAGGCCCAGTGCTGCCTTTCATGCCCCCTGGCCACGCCCACCCAGCCAATCATTAGGGCAGAGAAGCGGTTGTTAAATTATTTGAATCCCACCACTTTCCCAACGTGGGCTGTCATTCAACCAGGGATGGGTTCCTACCGGTGCGGTCCAGTGCGCAGCTCCGGTAGGGAGCCGCCGATTGCGCAAATTGCGCGCGGCGGCTCTGGTGCTGTCTTCGCCGGTCTGCCATCTTTTGGGGGGCAATTTTTGGGGGTTTTTTGCTTCCTGCGCATGCACGGAAGCAAAATCTCACCGAAATCTCGTGAGGGGACGTGCGCACACACGATATTTTGGCAATATTTCGCTTCCGCGCATGCGCAGAAGCAAAAAATCACCGAAATCGCGTGCACGCACGCATCCCCTCGCGAGATTTCGGCGAGATTTTGCTTCCGCACATACGCAGGAAGCAAAATCGCAAACATGGTGATGCACGCGCAGCGCACTGGTAGCGACGGAGGAGCAACCCGTCCCTGATTTCAACCCTCTGTGAGAAGAGCAGGGTGGTGCCTCCTCAGTGGCTAGGAAGCACCCTTATTCCACCCTTTTCGCTTCTCTGGTGAAGAGTTGGTGCCCCACAGGGTAACCGCTGGGATTCCGGCCTTCCCTATTTTCTAATTTTGCAACCCAAAGAAAGCAGAGGGTGGGGGGGGGGCCAGGGAAAATATCCTGCTTTTATGCACCCGGACCTTCAGCTGAGATTAAATGAACAGGAGAGGAGCAAGATAAACATTTTCCCATGAAACCGCCTTTGAGGGCCACCGGACCCCCCAGGCCTCAAATCGGCAGCTTTCTATATTTACTTCACCTTGTCCTGTGGTCAGCAGAAACCACGTCCAAAGGAAATCATGTGCTGATAGTGGGTGGAAGACTCTTGAGCTCCGGAGGAGAATTAAGAAAACCGAAACAATGCTAGACTCGCTTCTGAATACTTTTGCAATTCTCTTCTCCTCCTCCTCCTCCTCCTCCTCCTCCTCCTCCTCCTCCTCCTCCTCCTCCTCCTCCTCCTCTTTTTTCTTCTCTGTTTCCTTCTCACATTCTATCTCCATCTCCCTCCCTTCTCCTTCTCCTTCTCTTCCTTCTTGTCCTTCTATCTCTATCGCCCTTCCTTCCCCTTCCCCTTCCCCTCCCTTTCCCCCCCTCCTCATCCTTCTTCTTCTTCTTCTTCTTCTTCTTCTTCTTCTTCTTCTTCTTCTTCTTCTCCTCCTCCTCCTCCTCCTCCTCCTCCTCCTCCTCCTCCTCTTTCTCCTCCTCCTCCTCCTCCTCCTCCTCCTCCTCCTCCTCCTCTTCTTCTTCTTCTTCTTCTTCTTCTTCTTCTTCTTCTTCTTCTTCTTCTTCTTCTTCTTGTTTCTTCTTCTTCTTGTTGTTCTTCTTCCTCTTGTTTCTTCTTCTTCTTCTTCTCCTCCTCCTTCTTCCTCTTCCTCGTTTCCTCTTCTTCTTCTTCTCCTTCTCCTTCTCCTTCCCTTCTCTTCCTTCTTGTCCTTCTATCTCTATCACCCTTCCTTCCCCTCCCTTTCCCCCTCCCCCTCCTCCTCCTTCTCCCTCTCTCTTCCTCTTCCTCTTCCTCTTCCTCTTCCTCATTTCTTCTTCTTCTTCTTCTTCTTCTTCTTCTTCTTCTTCTTCTTCTTCTTCTTCTTCTTCTTCTTCTTCTTCTTCTTCTTCCCCCCTTCTCCTCTTCCTTCTTGTCCTTCTATCTCTATCGCCCTTCCTTCCCCTTCCCTTTCCCTTCCATTTCCCCTCCTCTTCCTCCTTCCTCTTCCTCTTCCTTGTTTCTTCTTCTTCTTCCCCCCTTCTCCTTCTCTTCCTTCTTGTCCTTCTATCTCTATCGCCCTTCCTTCCCCTTCCCTTTCCCTTCCCTTTCCCCCTCCTCCTCCTCCTTCCTCTTCCTCTTCCTTGTTTCTTCTTCTTCTTTCTTCTTCTTCTTCCTCTTCCTCTTCCTCCTCCTCCTCCTCCTCTTCTTCTTCCTCGCACTATCTCTGTCACCCTCCCTTCTTCTCCTTCTCCTCCTCCTCCTTCTCACTCTCCATCTCCCTTCCTTCTTCTTCTCTTCCTTCTTGTCCTCCTCCTCCTTCTCACTATCACCATCACTCTTCCTTCTTCTCCTCTTCCTCCTTTTCCTTCTCTTCTTTCTTGCCGTCCTACTTCTCCTTCCTCTCCTCCATAATCATCATCATCGCCCTACAATCTAAAACAGGTTTTCGGACTTTCTAGTCCTCAAGGCCTCTTTTAGATGGTTTTAATCATGGAGACCAGCTATTTCCAACTGCCAACAATCTTCTAAGCCAATCTTCTATTACCACTAAAAAGCATCATTTAATTTTATTAAAGAAATGTGTGTGCATGTGCATGCAGAGGAGGGGAAGGGAGGAGGAAAAAAGTTAACAAAATAATCTCAGTGGAGGTAAATAAAATACAGTTGTGACATTCATACAACGTACTTAATGAGAACACTCACAATTCTAGTATCTCCTACTTGTCTCCTTTTAACTTTGGTTATATTTTCCAGACTTCATGTGCGGTGTAAATTCAGCCTGTTGGGTTATTTTACAGTTCATCGTATTGTGTGAATCCATCTGGTAGATGGATTCAGGTGCAAAGCTGTACAGGTGATCCTCAACTTGCAATAGTTCACTTAGTGACCGAAATTACAGCTGTACTGGAAAAAAAAAGTGACATGACCATTTTTCACATGTATGACCATTGCAGCGTCCCCATAGTCACATGATAAAAATTCGGATACTTGACAACTGACTCTTATTTATGACCGTTGCGCTTTCACAAGATCATGTCGTCCTCTTTTGCGACCTTCTGACAAGCAAAGTCCAAGGGGAAGCCTGATTCACTTAATATTCTGCCCCAGCTAAGAACGTAGTACAACACACAGTTTGTACGAACTTATTTAATCAAATAACCACTACTAATAACTGTCCTAGCAGTGGATATGCACACACCAATCTAAAAGCAGTCTTTTCTTGCAAGCAACCAGCTGCTAATTGGTCTTCATTAACAGCTGGTATCAGTTCAAAAAGTCCTAAAGCAAAGAAGAGCAATTAGGTCTTGATATCTTATGAAGCTTCAGAGAGTTGGCAAAATGCCTAGACGTAGTCCTTGATAACCAAACTGAAGCAGAGAAACAAAGCAGAGGTTTTCAGACACAAAGACACACCAGATGGATTTTCCAAACGTTGTTTCCTGCAGCCTTTCAGCTGCCTCTGAAGTCCTTAAGTAGACTAGGGGAGTGGCCTATTTGCCCCAAGTCTTACTCCCGAGACCTCCTCTGGAGTAACCATTCCTGCCTTTTGGCAGCTCTGCGTGCCCGTGCATTAAGAAGAGGGGAAGCCTCTTCTCCCTCATCACTGCTATGAGGTGCTGGAGGTTCCGAAGGCCCTGGCTGAACCTCTGCCTCTGGCACCGAGTCCTCGCCAGCCTCCTCACTGTCCAACTCAGGTCCCAGCTGCACGGGCCGCTGGCGCAACACCAAGTCGGTCTCCTCTCGAACGGCATCCGCTATCAGCTGCACGGGCTGCTGGCGGGCCACAACACTTAACAACCTCGGTACTAATTAAACAACTGCGGTGATTCCCTTAAGAAACGTGGCAAGAAAAGTCGTAAAATGGTGGTAAAAACTCACTGAGCAAATTTCTCGCTCAGCGACATAAATTCTGGCCTCAACCGTTGTCATAAGCCGAGGACTGCCAGTATCTCCATACAAACGTACCGTCCCTAAATCTTTTCCTTCCTCATCCCAAAGGTGCTTTTTCAGGAGGCAACTGGACTTTCTTGTTTTTTCTTTGAAGACGTTTCGCTCTTCATCCAAGAAGCTTCTTCAGCTCTGACTGGATGGAGGGGAATGGAAGGATTTATATGCCTTGCAGACAGCTGGTCATTTGCATCCTTTCAGAGAGTCATTGAGGCCACTTGGAGGTTTATCTGTGTCCTCAGGGTCACCTGAGTGGTGCAAATGGGTGTGGAGCCTTCTTGGAACTGATGAAAGGACAGTTCCAAGAAGGCTTTTAACAGTTCCAGGAAGGCTTCCCACGCTCCCGGGGTCACGTGATCCCCTTTTTGCGACCTTCTGACAAGCAACGTCAATGGGGAAGCCAGATTCACTTTACCACCGCGTTACCCATTTAACAATAACAGTGATTCCCTTAATTAAATAACGGCAAGAAAAGTCGTAAAATAGGGCAGGCAACTCAACAAATTTCTCACTTAGCAGCAGAAATGCTGGGCTCCATTGTGGTCGTAGGTCGAGGACCACCTGTACTGCTTTACATGATACTGGCGAGGCCACACTTGGAATAGGGCATCCAGTTCTGGTCACCGTCATACAAAAAAGATCTTGAGACTCTAGTTTGGAAAGAGTGCAGAGAAGAGCAACCAAGAGGATCAGGGTCTAGAACAGGGGTCAGCAACCGCGGCTCTGGAGCTGCATGTGGCTCTTTCATCCCTCTACTGCAGCTCCCTGTTGCTCAAAATATGCGTCACAACTGCCAATGTGCGACACCCACCGATGCACAGTTTTATTAAGCTTTCGACCCCCGGTAGGCCAACCATGGATAAATCCAAGAAAAGAAAAGTTTCAGAAGAAAACAGAATCTTTAATTCAACTATATATGCTAGTTTTGTGCCGCTCAGGAAATAGTCAGGGACGGGAAGAGTTTTGTGGCTCCCGGTGTTTTCTTTTCTGTGGGAAACGGGTCCAAACGGGTTCTCTGAGTGTTTAAGGTTGTTGACCCCTGGTCTAGAAGTTAAACCGTAAGATGAATGTTTAAGGGAGCTAGATATGTCTAACGGCTAACAGCCAGTGGTGGGATCAGCCTGTTCGCCGAACTGCAGAAAATGTTAACTACCGGTTCGGTTGAACCGGTGCAAACTGGCTGAATCCCACCACCGATTGTGACGCATATTTTGAGCAACAGGAGCCGCAGCATGAAAGAGCCACATGTGGCTCCAGAGCCGCAGGTTGCCGACCCCTGGCCTAGCCTATCAAAGAGAAGGATTAGGAGGGAGATGGTAACTGTCTTTCAGTATTTGAGGGGCTGTCACAGAGAAGAGGGGGTTGATTTATTCTCCATAGCACCTGACTGCAGGACAAGAAGCAACAGGTGGAAGCTCCTTAGAAGGAGACCTAAACCAGGGACTAAGAAAAAAATTTCCCGACAATGAGAACAAATAATGTATGCTCCATCACTGGAAGTTTTCAGGAAGAGACCGGACAACCATTTGACCACATGGTATTAAGGTCTCTTTCTCTGTG